>LZPO01087629.1:0-20438 GCA_001675575.1 Neotoma lepida | reverse complement strand
CNNTNANTNNNNCNANNNTTNANTTTTTTTTACATAAAATCTACCAGGCACATCCATTTCATCATATTAAAATATTAAAATGCTTTTTAAATGGTAAAANTATTTGTTTACTAAAAATTTCCTTAAAATAAATTCCTTTATGATTTATCCATAANTGCTCAGTCAGTGTGTAATCTACCTCATATACCCATTTAGTTGAGGACATATACACATTTTTGGGTGAATGGGNTAATGGNTGGAAAGAATTTAGATCATATACCCTGGCAAAGAGATGCTGTGTGTCCTGACTAGGGTTCCCTTNCTCAGTTTGTACCTGNTGACATGTGAANCAACTTTCCATTGCTNNCTTTGGGNTCCCCAAGTCATCTCATTCATGGCCGTCAAAAATGGCAGACTTTTCAAGACCAAGAGTTGAGAGCTTCACTCTAGATTTTTAACCATAGCTCAAACTATATTATAGTGGTTCAGTCATATCTTTTTATTTTTCTTCCTNCACAAACTATACAAGGTATTAAACTAGATNGAGCAGATAAAGTCCATCACATGTAGAAGACAATAAGATGTGTACTTCCCTCTCATCATTGCCCTTCTGCTTTCTGGCACAAAGATCATTTTTCTTAACTTTCCTAGCCTTATTTTGACAGTTGCAAGTATAATATTTCTGGTTGAAATTCTCTGCGCTAACCATGTACTTGAACCTAGCTAGTGTTCTGAAAGTACACCATTGGTATCATTTGGAAAGATTTAAGTCTTGGATTGCACACAGAAAACAGTTAAATTTTCAAATATGAATGCACAATTAATTTGCAAAGCAAGCTTTAAATATTCCCATATATTTTGTGTTATTCAAAAGTCTTTATTTTTCACTTATTGGAAATCATGTTACTATCGAAGAGTCTAGAATAGCTACAGCATATAAATCCCAAATCTTATGGCTTGTCCCTGGACATAATTACATACACAAAGTCATTGCAGTTTTGAAGAGGAANGTTATTGCTAGCTGTTTGANGAGAACACATGTAGGCTTCATAAATTTAAATGGAGGGATTGAAAAACAAGAAAGATCTACTTACCATCAGGCTATGAATACCTAGTCTAGTAAGAGATACAAAAGTTTCGATAAAGAAGTAATTTGTAGTCTTGAATTCAGTGACAAGAAATTACAAATCCATTCCTCTNNTGATGCCCCCTCTGTGAANTATAGATGAGTTGAGAAGATAAAACTGTTACCAGCAGAGGCCTAAATCTGCAGCTTTGAACATGATTGCTCAAAACGAGCAGGGACCGTGGCTNCTGACATGGCCATACTGACATGACTTACTTAACATTCTCCTTTTCTGTACATCTGTTTCCTCTCCCATCCNGCCCTTCCCCACTTNGTCATTGGTTAAAATAAACCATTGTAGTATTAAATCTGTCCACCACAGTTAATTACTTCAGTTGCNTGGCAAAGCATTTACTTCCAGCACCTTTTCTCCANTGGTTTTGAAGATACAGCTTAATATTAGTTTGTGTATTGGTTACTGTACATCTCAAGCCATAAAGACTATGTCAAGTGCTCTGTGCAATAATAAAACATTAATTTCCAGACAAAAAAATTAAGTGGATTAAAGAAGGAGCTGTTGTCTATCCCAGGAGTGGCTTTTAAGACATTAATGTCTATCTATGCTTTGAACAAATCTATTTTTAGCTATTCAAAACACATGTAATGAGCCCTAAGTACTGTCTGCCTTTAGAGGAGAAGGACAGAATTGAAACCACCAACCAGATCCTGTCATATTCTGATTATGGACAAAGATTTCCCCTTTCTTATCTGATGTCTCTTATTTTTATTTTTGAAAGCATTATGCCAAGTTGAAAGGCTTGTTACTTTCCAGTAAACACTGGGGAAGAAAACACACACACACACACACACACACACACACCAAGGGTGATTCATAGATGCCCTTATTTATCAAAAATTGAAAAAAGGAATTCAGGTAAATAGAAATAAGTCCTGATAAGAAATGACTAACCACTGGCCGTCAGTCATCACTGAGCAATGATAAAAGCCTCAGGAAGTGAAAAACTATGGCTTATGTTTGATTATGTGTTGTTGTCTCCAAAGCAGACAATTCCATTCAGAAATGTTATAATTTGATGATGACAGTAGTTTAATTTTTCATTTCACTGTCAGTTTTCCTATATACCAGGAGCCTTAGAAACAATTANTTGGTTTTCAAATNATAAGCATTTGTCAATGGCTTTTTGAATGGAGGTAGATGGGAAGGACTAGGGTAGCAGGGGCTTGGGAATAGCCCACCTTTAGGACAGTGTTCAAAGCAGAGAAGAGGCTTTNTAGTGCTGATGTGTGTACAAANCAACGTCTTAGGAAAGCTGCAGAGCAACTGATCAGATGGGAGAGAGCATCACCTAATGNGCAAGGCTTAGAGGGATCCCTTTCTCATCAATAATTTTATAAAATATAAACGACTCTTATGGTGAGGGACAGGATGTTCTCTGTTTATGTTCCCAGAACTCTTTGATAGAATCAATACTCACAGCCAGGAGTCATTAAAAATGACAATAGTCTCTAATACAATGAAAGCTTATGGAACCTAGGTTTTAAAGGATTTTCCATTTTATATTCAGAACCTGGGTGGAAGATCAGGACAGATATCTAACTGGCTCATGTGCTGAGCTACTGCATATAGCACCCTCTATTTAGTGTCCAGAATCCACATTTATTTTAATACTGGAAAGAGCTATGATTTGACTTTATACAATAAGTATGTATATTATTTTGTGATAGCCTCAAAAGCCCAGGTTTTCCACATATATACTAATTTTTTCAACAGTTTTATTTCTTATTTATAATTATCAGACTTAGTTACTGTTCTACTGCTGTGAAGAGACACCATGACCAAGGTAACTCTTATAAAAGAAAATATTTAGCTGGGGCTTCTCATAGTTTTAGAGGTTTAGTTCATTATCATCATGGCAGGGAGCATGACAGCATGCAGCCAGGCACTGGAGCAATAGTTAAGCCACATCCTGATCTGTAGGCAACGAGCAAGAACCTTGGCCTGGAATGGGCTTGTGAAACATCAAAGCCCACCCTAGTCACACACCTTCCCCCAAAAGGCCATACCTCCTAATCCTTCTAATGCTTTCCACAGGCAGCAGGAAGACAGAGAACTCCTGGGCCTAGCCTGGCCTTGTGAAACCTCAAAGCCCAACCCCAGTGACACAGTTCCTCCATCAAGGCCACATCTACTGTAACAAAGACGTATCTTCCAGTCCTTATAATCTTTTCAAATTGTTCCAGTCCTTGGTGACTAAACACTCAAACATGAGTCCATGGGGACCTTTCTCATTCAAACCACCACCAACACATAGTAGTTATACNTGTTCATGAAATATACCATGGTATTTCAATACCTGTATGTTGTGGGATGTCTTTCTGTACACTGTGAGTATATGTTGCTNTGATTGGTTGATAAATGAAGCTGCATTGGCCCATGGCAGGGCAGGATAAGGTTAGGTGGTACATTCAAACTAAAGATGAGATGAAGAAAGGTGGAGTTGGGGGAGATGCCAGCCTGCTGCCTGAGGAGCAACAAGATGTCAGCAGACAGACTGGTAATGCCANGGCAAGGTGGCAACATATAGATTAATAGAAATGGGTTGAGTTAAGTTATAAGAGCTAGCTAGCAAGAAGCCTGACTAACAGACCATATAATTTGCAATTAATATTAAGCCTCTGAGTGATTGTTTTATAAGTGGCTGCAGGACCACAGGGCCCAGGAGGACTGGAGAAACATAAGACCTCGGGCCGGGTGGAACCAGAGAAATTTACACCTGTACATANTGCATAATGATTAAATCAGGCTAATTAGCATATGTATGACACCTTTAGATGGCTCAGCCTGCTCTCAAGCCTCTGTTCTTTATTTAGCTGTACTGTTACATAAGGACTTGTTTGACTTAAAGATTTGTTTATTCTTTTTTAAGATGAGATGGTAAATTTCATTTAACTTAAATTTAATTTCTTGGTAGAGCTCAGTATTGATCATTTCACAGGCAGGCAGACTGGGGAAGCAGGNTGGAAGTGTTGCAATATTATCCCAGGAACTTTGTCTACTCATAGTTATATGCCTCTGACAANAACAGAAGGAAGGAGACTCTGCCNCCTGAGCCTTAGTCTTTGGCCAAACATTTGCTAATTACCATGTAGAAGCTCACTAGTGCTTTCATTCACCTTTCCATGCTGTGGCTTTTCTAACCCCTCCATCTTCTTCNAGGCTTCACTGTGTCCTGAATTACTCATTTGGAAGCATGACTCTAGCATGTCTCAGGGAGCNATTCATCTGTTNGAGTAATGCTCACCAGAAAGGCTTCAGACTGAGCTAAAAATTGGACCACTTTTCCTTCACTCAGAGTACAGAAAGATTCAATANCTGATACTTCTTTGTTTTCATTAATAGGAATTCTAACCAAATTTCCAACTTATCCAGAAAAAGTGAGGCTGGGTGTGTGCATAGNTAGAGGGTTCTGGGAACCTTTCTATACTTTCTGCTCAGTTTTGTTNTGTTTTCTGTACTAACAATAAAATATTTAAAGCATATTCAGAGTAAATACTTCATTTATACGAATAGGGACTTGTAACTTCAAAAATATTTTGTTTCAAGCCTCATTCTGACTTTGCCCCTATTTATCTCTTTAAGGTTATTTGTGAATTTGAAAACTTTAGCTCAACGGTCCCCATGACTGTTTATTGAATGTAGGTTCCTCTAAAGTTGCAGTCTCCAGGTGGAAATTGTAAGGACTTTATAAGTTATTTTTCAGTCCAAGCAGCAGTTTTAAATTATAAAGACAGTAGTACAGGAATGCAGGATACCTGCTCTTGCTATAGTTGTATATATAGCTTTCTTACTGTACTGTAGGGATTTGAATGAGAATGGACCCATAAGCTCATGTGCTTAGATGTTTGGTCCCCAGTCAGTGGAACTCTTTTGGGAAGGAGTAGGAGGCATGGCCTTGTTGGAGGAGTTGTGTCACTAGGGATGGGCTTTGATGTTTCAAAACCCCATGACATTCCTAGTTAACACTCTCTCTGCCTTCAAATTGCTCTCAGCCATTGTTCCAGCACCATGCTTGCCTGCCTGCTGCCATGCTTCTTGTCCTGATGGTAATGAACTTACCCTCTGAAACTGTAAGCAAGCCCCCAATTAAATGCTTTCTTCTGCAAGTTTCCTGGTCATGGTGTCTCTTCAGAGCAATAGAACAGTGACTGAGACATACATACAAAGGAAATCAATGGTAATGTTTACAGGGAAAGACAGCAGAAGAAATGACTGTACTTCTTTGTACGAAAATTTCAACACTGTAGGCCGCTTGCTACCCCAATTCCTGACAATCTCATTTGTCTGCTCCTGTGTGGTTGATGTATTGTGAACCCCAATAAAACCTATGTGGGGGTCAGAGAACAGAACAGCCACTAGATTAAACATAGAGGCCAGGCAATGGCAGCACATGCCTTTAATCCTATCACTCGGGAGGCAGAGATCCATCTTGATNTCTGTGAGTTCAAGGCCACACTGGGAACAGAGCCAGGTGTGGTGGCACACATCTTCAATCCCAGCACTTGAGATCTCATGTCTTTACTTGGGAAGGACACACATCTCTAATCCCAGAAAGTGAAGGCAGGAAGCAGAAAGGTATATAAGGCACGAGGACCAGGAAATAGAAACTTTAGCAGCAGTTCAGCGGAGACACTTTTGGGTGATGATTCAGAGGCTTTCAGTCTGAGGAAACAGGATCAGCTGAGGAGTTGGTGAGGTGACATTGGCTGTGGCTTGTTCTCTGATCTTTCAGCATTCACCCCAATATCTGGCTCCGGGTTTTTCTATTTATAAGACCATTCAGCAATTCGTGATACATTCCTGTGTTTCCTTCACTGCATTTTGTTGATAAACATGCTGTAGTGCTAAGTTTCTCTGGTCCTGCCCAGCCTCCTAGTCCTGCAGTTGCTTATAAAATAATCACCCAGAGGCTTAATATTATTTACAAACTGTATGGCCTATGGCAAGCTTCTTGTTAGCTAGCTCTTTCATCTTAAATTAACCCATTTCTATTAATCTATGTTTTGCCATGTGGCCGTGGAATTACTGGTGTCCTGGCATCTTGCTGCTCCTAGGGCGGTGCCTAGGCATCTGTCTCTCTCTCCTTTCTTCTCTNTGCATCTCTGCTTGGATTTCCTGCCTGCCTCTAAGCTGCCTTGCCATAGGCCAACACAACTTTATTTATTAGCCAATGGGAGCAACATATATTCACAACATACAGAAAGACATCCCACAGCAATATGCAATCTTTTAATTTGTTAATATAATTATTTAATACACATATCTTCCCCAGACCTGCCTACCTCTCTCCTTTTAATATTTTTTTAAGATGGTGTCCTTTTTAACCCAGGCTTGCCTCTTTGAACCTCAGGCTGATCTTGAACTTGTGAGCCTTTTTCCTGAGCCATCAAGCAGGGTGATTGTAGATAGATATTCTTGGTCCTAGTTTGAATGCATCTTATCTAAACCAGAAATGAGACAGTAAGATGCAAATCTTCAGTGTTAAGTGTTAGCACAGCATGTGCAGTACAGTGTTATTAAATAAAGTATATTTAATAACATGTAAATCAAGCAATCTGACATACTCAAGAGGGAAAAACGAACACAGATATAGTTTGGTACAGCCTTCTGAAAAAAGTAAAGGCTTTAGGAAGGATGAATTTATCCAGACAGTCTCTCTCTAATCTCTACCTCACATGTATATTGCATGCTACCACTCAGGATTTAGAAACCAGGGAAACAGAATTCTCAATGTGAGACCTGGCATTCTGAATGTTGAACAAAGAATTGGACACACTGTTCATTGCTTCACAAACAGAATTTTCAACGTCGCAGGCAGCCAGTGCTCTGTCCTGTCTTCGAAAAGAAGCACTTAGATCTGGGAACTGAGGCTCAGCCACACTGACGCAGGCTGCCTTGATGTGGGGCAGTTCTGGATGGCAAATGGATTTCTTTTTAACTCCCAAAAGTTTAATTTGTTTTCCCAAATTCTAGGACTCTTTTACTTCACTTAAAGTATGTTGTTGTCTTCCTACCTTTTCGTCTTTTTTTTCCTTTTTTTTTCTGTCAGGTTTGTTTTGTGGAGCAAATGATTTAATCACTCAGGGACTGTCAGCAACATCATCCTGAGAGATGCCAAAGAGTTAGAAAGTGTTCATTCTCTTGCCTTGTATCCACAATCAAAAGTAGTTTCCACAGGGTGAAAGTACAAGGCAGCTTCCTCTTCCGCTCTCTCCTCGGGTTCCATTTCTAAATAGTTTAACAGTAAGTTGTACATAGTAACGAAAGAACTGNAAGTCAGCNAATGACTGCACTGGAGCATTGCTGAGGTTGCAGGGGTGGCTTGATGCCTTCATACCCACAAGAAAAGAGAAATGTAGGAATGATAGGAAATATTTTAAAATAGTTTTCTGTGGATTTGAGAGCAGCTGCCCATTACCAACAAGAACAAAGCCTGTAGCTGTTTAAATGCGTGCAAACTGAACTGGATAACTCTAGTTAAACACAACAGAGTAAACCACAGGAAACAGAAACGGTGTGTGTGTGTGTGTGTGTGTGTGTGTGTGTGTGTGTGTGTGTGAAGCTGGAACCCGTAGGTAACNAGGTAACAGTGGCAAAAGAAAAGGAAGCTAAACTCCTAAATAGCAGACGAACTGGCTCATTCTCTTGAAAATGAAATTGTTACTTCAGCATTTCAGGGGGAACTACACTTAAGAAAAGCCTCTTTTGCCTTTTCCTGTTTTTACACTATCCTGTTAAAAAATAATCCACCTACATTCATGAAAATCAATGTGAAGGAAGGTGAGATTGGGGAGCCGAAGAAATGAGTGAGAAGGGAAAAAAAGGGAAAGGAAGGGAGAGAGGCAGGGAGAAAGAGGGGGGCAGAATTTCTTGCTAATCATTGTTTCAGAGAGCATAGACTCTCATCAAGACAGGGTTTTCAAACTTCTAAAAGACCTTTGTGTCTTTGTTTGAATATGATACCAGCAACAGTACTGACTCCCAGAAGAAACCTGGTAGTGGTTAGGAAAAGAACTGGGGTAGATGATTGTGCGGAGGGATGCGTGAGGAGTAAGACAGCAGGTATTAACCCGAGTGGAAATAAACAGGAGCGAAGCCAGCAAGGTGACTGGTGCTGCGGCTCGCTGCAGCGGCTTCTCTCAACTGCTGGAGGCACGGAGTTTAAAAACTCCAGCGTTGCAGGCAGATGCCAAGCCTACCTGAGGCCAGAGGACGTGCCTGATTGCTCATGCTTGTTAGGCACGGTCACCATCCCGTCTTCACTGAGCAAAGAGAAATGAAACTTTGAAAAGTCAGTGTGATTTGCAACGATACAAATTCCCACAACATGGTAATAAAGAGGATACATGATGAAACCCGACAGGATGTTAAGCTTTTTGCCCAAGTGTGGACAGCTGAAGAGGCACGAAATAATACAGTTGTCACTTGTGCGGCTTCACCTCCACACGGAGCAAACAAAGAAAGCTTTGTTAATCAGCTCAATTCTGTGGCTGGGTAATCCTCAGCCAGTAATTGATAAATGGGAAAACCATAAGGCCTCAAGTTCGTGACTCATAAAAGACATGAATATTCATGCCGTCTCCTTTGGTCAAGAAGCGTTCTACAAGCTCCCGAGGCAGGAATTTGAAAGAGGAATACACAGTTTCTTGCTCAGCAGTAAAATACCGCTTCCCTTTTAAGGCCTATTTTCTCCTATTAAAAGTGAAGTTTAGCGATACACAGAGGACCGCAGGCACCGTAAACGCAGGGGAATGACAAATGGCTCTGCAGAAGCACTGTACTTCAGCTTTTTTCATAAGCTACATTTGGAAAAATATTAAGTCTTTCAAGGAAACTGAGTACATGCACGACGAGAGAAAATGAAGCCATACTACAGTACCGGAAACACTGACTCCAACTCTGCATTCATAAGGATAATTTATTTTCCAAGCAAACCCTTGCACCAAGCCTCTGATCGGCAGTGTGTATGCAGTCTGGCCTATGGATCCTTTTGAAATCATTTTCAGCATCAAGTTGGCATGCAGTAAGCTGCCATGTAGTAATGAAATTACTTAAAAATACTGAAAAGGTCAAGTTTACAGTACTTGTGGAAATGTGTAAATTTTAGCTTGCAGAAAATGTATGCAACTCAGAGGAAAAAAAATCCCACTGTACGTGTATAAACAACTTTACATGGTGTTTCATGTGAGACTGATAGAAATAGAAAAATCCCGAAGCAATTGTGTGCTTGGAGACTTTGTGGGAAAGTGGACACACAGAATGAAGAAGTTTTCAGTTTTCTCAGGTTAGAAACCTGTTTTCCTGTGCTACTTTCCCTTTAATCCCAGCACCTGTTGCTAGAACTCACATGTGAAGTATGAATCACCTGCTTTTCAAAAGCTCAAAGATAAAAGCAAAGGAAGAAGTAAAGATTAGGGAGAGAAAAGAGCGTATCTGGTTGAGAGAGATACCAACATAGACATTCAATACCATTTAGGAGAACAAAGTGCTGATCAGACGTGGTTGTCCACTGAATGAGGACAGAAGAAGTGAGCTTCGTTCACAGGAGGCAGTTCTAGGCAGCAATTAAAACTCATGGCACGAAGATCAGCTAATGATCCTGATTTTATAAAATGAATCCAAAGTGACTTGTGTGATCTCTTTCTCTGTTTCTTGGTCTCCTCTCTCTGTCTCCCTCTCTCTCTTTTTCTGGAGGAAAGAAACTAGAAAGCACCAGTTATAGTCAGTCTATGTTTAAATGTTCACAACACTTTTTTAGTTCACTAAGTCTCCCCTGGACTCTTTAAATGTTTTGCCAGGTCACTTTACTCAAATCCCCTTTTTTGAGTTTCTGTTAAATCATGGTTTGGTTTTAAATTATTATTTTTTAATCATTAGTTTTGTCTCCCTACACAAGATCATCTGTGACTTGAAAATAGGCAAAAAATATATGTAAACATAAATATATAATTTAAAGTTATGTGTGTCTGTATAATTTTCCCATTTTGAACAATATGCTACTTGTAATACAGTACCTGCTTGTGATCTTTTCTCTCCACTTTCTGATAGTTGGATCCTTGTGAAATTTAACACACAATTTATACTGCCAGAGTAACAGAGCATCTCCTGTAGCAGTGCCATGTTTTCCTTTTTGCTCTGACTCTAAGTTACTCCTAATGTCAAAACAGTCCATGATCCATTTCCATTTTCCTGTTATATCATTTCACCAAATCTTCTACATATGAAACAGAAATACATTTTCCTACAGTATACCACAAACATCTTCATAAAACACAAATGATTCACAGAAAGTTTAAATCCTTCACTAATTTCTAGCCTTCAAAGCAATAGATGACATTACTAGTTTGGTTGGCAATTTATTGAACACGGTCCAGTTACGTTTAAAGTTCACCTTTCCTTCTTCACTTTGAAGCATCTCAAGTGCACAGAAACACTGATGTTTGTGTAAGCACCTACATGTTTAGGATTGAGATGCTCCTACTAATCTTATGGTGCTGTAAACAGAGCTATTTAATTACAAAAAAAAGCTAAAAAAGCAGCCTTCTTATTCTTGAATCTTTGAAAGGCTTTTATGTTACAGATATTCCACTTCAATATATGTACTGAAGAGGATGTCTTCCACAAAGACATCATTGCTATTGTTTAGTTTTTTCTTAATTGTTTGAGAAGAGGAGGCCTGGAGTATAAGAAAACAAGGCACAGCCTAAAATGAAATGTCTGTTCATTCAGCTCCCAGCAATCCCAAATCCATATCAAGAGAACAGAGAAAGTTCATGTGTTTTTAAATAAAAAATATTCTTTAATTAGAGACAGTTTTTTCATAAATATCAACATGTAACAAAAACAGTTACAATTTACTCTTATTTGTTCATTCATTTATTCTCCCTTTTTTTTGAAACAATATTTCCTGTATCCCAGGCTTGCCTAATGCTCCTTCTGTGCCTGAGGATTGCCCTGAGAAGGTTCCTCCTGTGTCCCCACCTCCCTAGTGCTAGGATTATAGGCATGCTCCATCATGCCCAGTTTATGTAGTTACTCTTAGGTGTAGCCAGCTGCCCTATTGGCTGAGCTGTATTATTTACAAATTTGCTGCCCAATTAACCACTAAACATCACCCTAGACAAATAAACATCCTAGAGTTCTTAATTTTACCAATGAAAGTGATTTTAAGTGGGCAGAAAACTATGCCTTTTTTTTTAAAGTAAGTTTTTTTGTATGTATGCATGTGTTCGTGTCTGTGTTGGGCACACCGCCACAGTCCAAATCTGAAGCTCATGGTGTCTGCCTTGGATATGGATTTCTGCTCTTACTTGTGTGAGTCAGAGTCTCTTGTTCTTGGCTGCCTGTACCATGTAAACTGGTCAGGAACTTCTGAGGAGTGTCCTGTCCTTGCCTTTGATTTCACTTTTAGGGGCTTTGGCATTACACACTTTTGCTACCTCAGTGCCCAGCTCTGGAAATTCAAATTCATGTCCTTCAGTTTGCTGAGCAAGCCTTTTGCCTTACTGAGACTTTCCCTAGACCATACCCCAACCTTTTTGATTCTGCAGTTAGCACTTACTTTCACTTGTTGTGTATGCATTGGGAATCAGATCCAGGGTATGTGCACTAATGACACATTGCACCTGTGTGATCCACCCTCAGCTTTTGCATAGTACTGAGAAGCAGAAGTGGCCATTAAATTGTAATTTCTATATGAACAACCAAGTCTAGTACACTTATGACAGTAGGATTTTCAAGTCTAGGTGAGATCACAGATTTGTCGCTAATGCAGAGACTGGTATTTATTAAATAATCAGCAAAAAATACCAGCCTCTTGCTTACCATTCTCAAATAGATAATTCCAAGGACTCTCCAGTGATGCTTATGAATTCACTGAGAACAAGCTTAACTTTTAGTGATGAGGACTGACATATCTGAGAAACATTCATATTGAATTTTCATGCTTTNTTTACTGAAATTATAACAGACTTTATTAGCTAATAATTCCAGGTGAATCTANACTCAACCTATTATTGTCTGCCAACACCTTGCTGGCAGGTTGAATGGGCATCCTTGTAAATTATTTCAAATAGAATTAATGACATGGATCCTTAAGCCCACCAGACCTGATCCTGCATGTCTATTTTCTCATGGGCTAACTGAATCCAGAAGCCTGGAGTTGTGATACCTTTGGCATTCCTTTACAGTTCAGTTTTGGCTTAAGACTAAGTTGAAAATGTTTAATTTAAAACTGAATCCTGTCTCTGAAAAATATTTACTGTTTCTGGTCCAATAACTCTGTATCAATACATGGTGCAGGTTCTTATGACTAATGATGAGAAGCCTGCTGNGGAACAATCTTCTTGTATAATGTGAATGTGTATTCCTCTCACTGGCTAATAAAGAGCTGAGTGGTCAATAGCTATGCAGGAAATGGCTAGGTGGGACTTTTGGACAGAAAGAAGGTGGAATCACAGGAGCTGCCANGAGACTCAGGGAGAAGCAAGATGAATATGCCATGCTGAANAAAGGTACTGCCATGTGGTAGAGTGTAGATTAGNTAAGAAATATGGGTTAAGTTGCAAGAGCTACTTAGTAACAAGCCTAAGGTATGGACCAAGCTTTTATAATTAATAGTAAGTCTCTGTACATTTATTGGGAAGCCAGCAGTCCTGACAAAAAACTCCACCTACACATGATACCCAATGGGAGGAAACGTATATCCACAGAAAACCTGAGAAAGCTTTTAAAAATAGATTACAAAGACACAAAATGGAGCCAAACATGGCTCTAGTCTTACAGTGCCATGNTAGATACAATATAGAGATGCATATTCTGGTGACTACCTGCAGAATAGAGCCAGNCACCAGCCACCATGTGCTAGTGCCATGCGCTAAGCTGAGCCATGCTCAGGACAGGCTCATAGGGTCGAGGAAATTGGCTCAAACCAGTTGCCAAGGNATATACATAATGTACTCCTTATGAGCCAACCTGGAGTCTACCTGAGGGCCTAGCAACAGGCGCTGTCAGAGTTCCTGATTGTGCCGAGCCAATGAGGGATGACCATGCAATGCCACCAGATTGGGACACAGCTTGGGTGCTGGGAGGAAGGTATATAAGGCCTTCCTCACCTTCCTCACTATCGAATAAACGAGTCTGCTGTTTGCCTTCAACTGACTTCCGGTGTCTATGTTGTTGACTCTACACCATCTCACCCACTCCCCCAAGGTAGCCGTTAGGATCCAGGAACATTCTTTCATAATGATAAAAGGTAAATTAGGTATAAAACTTTAGACTCATAAAGATAAGACAGATAATAGAGTATTTTCTCTAAATTTTCCGTATACAAATGAACTGGATATTGTAACTGTAATTCTTACTTGATAACTGTTTTTATTATATACAGTTTTACTATGTTAAAGTTAAACCTTCATTTTTAATTAGACAAGAGGGACAAAAAGGGGAAATACTGTGGAACAATCTTTTTGTACACTGTGCATACATATTTCTCTCACTGGTTAATAAAGAGCTGACTGGCCAATAGCTAGGCAGGAAAAAAATTAGGCAGGACTTGCAGACAAAAAAAAGAGTGTGGNGTAGAAGAGGGTGGAGTCAAAGGAGTAGGCAGGAGATGTGGGGAGAAACAAGATGAACATGCTGTGCTGAAAGCTATTGGCCAAGTTTTTATAATTAATAATAAGTCTCTATACATTTACTGGGGAGCCAGTGGTCCAGATGAAAAACTCTGCCTACAGAGGCTACAATAAAATTGCTGGACAATGTATTTCAGGGATGCTAGCAGGGCCCAGGCATAATGCTGTCCCATCTGTGGTTAAAAACACCTGATTCATCTGGGCACCATGCAGAGGCTTTCTCCCTTGATAGTGTCCTGAGCATGGGGAACAGTTACAGATACATTTTAAGAAGTTGAGGTTTTTTTCTTCACACACACATACACACACACATACACACACACACACACACACACAAAAGTAGCCTTTACAGGAAGCAATAATCCTAAATATGACATGTCATTAAGATATATTCTCTTGGAAATCTTACAAATCCACAGCCACGCAGAAAAAGTGGTAAAGCAGGTTGTGTGTGAGGTTAAGGGACACAGCAACTCTTTTCCAAGGATGGGAGTTGCCTTCAGATCTATAAAATGAAAAGGCAGAGTATTTTTATGTGGCTTTGATTTCTCTAAACAAAAATTTCTGTGGAATTCACTTGTCAAAGGAAAGAATAAACATTAGAGGCCGACAGTTGTAGAAACTGCGGCTAGTACAAAATTGCTAGCTAGCTGTGGGCATCCTTTCCATTCTAAAAGTAAAAATATTCCTTTCGAAGAAGAAAAGTAACATGAAAATACACTTAATACACTGGATCTCTGGATAGATCAATATTATCCTAGTCTGCTTATAAACATACACTCTCCCTTCATCTCTCTTCTCTTCTCTCTCCTTCCTTTCTTCCTTNCTTCTTTTCTTTTATTTTCTCACCAGAGTTTGTTAAATTCTCAGAACCATGATTTGTTTCTGTGATTAGTGGGAAAAGTAATAAAAAGCATTCTGGTTTTTAAAATTTATTTATTCATTTTGCATCCACTCCACAGTTTCCTCTCCCTCCTCTCCTCCCAGTCCATCCCCACACCTCCCCTCTGCCCACCTCCAACCACTCCTCCTCTGTTTCTATTCTGAAGAGGGCAGGCCTCCCATGGATATCAACCAAACATGGCATATCAAGCTGCAGTAAGACTAAACACCTCCCCTTGTATTAAGGCTGGACAAGGCAACCCAGTATGAGGAATAAATTCCCAAAAGCCAGCAAATGAGTTAGAGACAGCCCCTGCTCCCACTGTTAGGAGTCCCACAAGAAGACCAAGCTACACAACTGTCACATATATGCAGAGGGCCTAGGTCAGTTCCATGTAGGCTCCTGGTTGTGACCTCCTATAAGCCCAGGCTAGTTGATTCTGTGGGTTTTCTTGTCACAATGCTTCCTCCCTCTCTTAAGTAGGATTCCCCAAGCTCTGCCTAATGTTTGTCTGTGGTCTCTGTATCTGTTTCCATTAGTTGTTGGAGGAAACCTCTCTGATGGCAATTGAGCTGGGCACTAATACATGAGTATAGCAGTATATCATTAGGCATCATCACATTGACATTTTTTTTACCTTTGGTTGTGTTTAGTTCTATCCTAGGTTTCTAGGCCATCCGGTTCTTGGTCCTGGCACTTCAGGCAGTGTCAGGGGTAGGCTCCCTCTGGTGGCATTGATCTGAAGCTGGACCAGTCATTGGTTGGTCACTCTCACAATCTCTGTGCCACCCTTACCTCAGCACACCCTATAGGCAGGACAGACTGTAGGTCGAAGCTTATGTGGCAGGGTTGGTGTCTTAATCCCTCCACTGAAAGTCTTGACTGGTCACAGGAGATGGCCAGTTCAAGCCACATATCCCCTATTGCTAGGAGTCTTAGCTGGGCTTATCCTTGTAGATGCCTGGGAGTTTTCCTTTCATCCAGTTTCTACCTGACCCAGAAATGTACCCCACCACTTTCCAGTTGTCTTTTTCAATACTTTCCTCCCACCCCCNACCTGATCTCTCATGGTTCCTATCCCTATCCACCCCCAGTGCACCTACAAAATCTCTTCTATTTCTTCTTCCTAGGAAGATCCAAGCATCCCACCTTGAACCCTCCTTGTTACTCTCTGGGTCTGTGGATTGTAGCATGGTTATCCTTTACTTAAGCTGCAGCCTACAGAATGGGAAAAATCTTCACCAACCCCACATCTGACAGAGGGATAATTTCCAAAATATACAAAGAACTCAGGAAACTAGACATCAAAGAAACAAATAGTCCAATTAAAAAAATGGGTTAGAGATCTAAACAGAGAATTNTCAACAGAACAATTTCAAATGGCCAAGAAACACTTAAGGAAATGTGCAACATTTTTAGCCATCAGGGAAATGCAAATCAAAATGACTCTGAGATTCCATCTTATACATGTCAGAATGGCTAAGATCAACAACACAAGTGACAGCTTATGCTAGAGAGAATGTAGAGGAAGGGGAACATTCCTCCACTGCTGGTAGGAGTGCAAACTTNTACATCCACTTTGGAAATCAATATATAGTTTCTCAGAGAATTGGGAATTGATCAACCTCAGGACCCAGCTATACTATTCTTAGGCATATATTCAAAGGATTCTCAATCATANCACAAGGATACTTACTCAGCTGTGTTCATAGCAGCTTTATTTGTAATAGCCAGAACCTGGTTCCAAAATAANCTAGATGTCCCTCAACTGAAGAATGGATAAAGAAAATGTGATACATTTACACAATGGAGTACGACTCAGCTGTGAAAAACAATGGCACCAGGAAATTTGAAGGCAAATGGATGGAACTAGAAAATATCATCCTGAGTCAGGTAACTTAGACCCAGAAAGACAAACATGGTGTGTACTCACCATGTAGATATTATCTGTAAAGTACAAGGTATTTTAAATGTTGTAAATACATTGGCCAAAGTAATATTTTAAGTCATTATTGCTTAAGACTAGGGCTTTAGTATTCTTACCCCAGGAACAAATGACTAGAGTTCCTCTCCTACTTGGAGACCTATCACAGTCACCTTTCCCACCCTCCCCGTCTAAATCCTAAGGAAGGAGATTAAAATTGTCCTTGAAAAAACTTATCTGTGATGAGCTTTCACATGCTCGGGAAGAGTCCCTGAGCTGAGTTAAAGCTTTTCTGGGAAGGACATTGCCATTGTTTTTCAAGGTTACTTTCTGTTCATTAAAAAACTTTGTAAAACAACGATGAAGAAGAAACCGCCTCCCATCAAGCAATGGATAGCACACTAATCATTCCTGCCTCCTCCAGCCTGACTTCGTCTTGGTTGAGGAGCAGTGCCTGCTCAGATTCTGTAAGAACTCTTAGNTTCACAGCTACTGTGANCAGAAAAGGGCCATAATTATGCCGCATTTGATCCATATCAAAGCAACTGCTCCGTTATCGATTTACATAAGGTAAGCACGGAATACAGTGTTGCCTTTCGCCCACCTCTCCACTTTCTAAGGGAAGTTCTCTTTGCACACTGTACTTGAATACCAAACCTTCCCGTTGAAATTTGTGATGTTAAACAAACCATGCCAGTCATTCAACTTTTTAATTAAGGATGCAGTGTTCCATCCCTTTTCAGACATTAAAATTCAGGTGCAGTCATTAATCTTTCTAAACGAATTCACCTGTGGCTAATACTGATGTATTTTCTATGAGGCTTGTCATGGGTTGCCGCTCGCATAACCACTCCACAGTTAATTACACAGGGGATTATCGTTAGTGTCATGAAGATAAAACCTCCTAGCAGCCTTGGAGAGAAGCTTCGTTTTCTTTCTCCCCCCCTCCCTTCTTTTTTGGAGCAATGCCCTACTTAATTTTTGTAGTGAAGGATAACACCCCAAGTTTGTTTCAATGGCAAGATGAAGATATAACTCAAGGAATTAGGTAAGAGNTAGGCAGAGCAGGAATACCTGCTTTAGAATTGTGCTATTAAAAACAAACAAACCTTTGCACACCCAGGTCGAATTGAGGATGAGATGGGTGGCATGCACCATTTTAGTTTCAGGTACTTGGATTAAATATAAGAGATAAATGTTTTCTGACTCTGTGCAGGAGATGTTGTTATCATACATGGCTGAATCCAGGACACTGAAGAAAGACCTTTGCCATCTTTAGGAGACAGGCAGGGAACACCTAAAATGGGTAGGAAATGATGAACTTGAAGGGACTTTATAGGCTAAGCCAACACTCCTGACAACTGTAATCAAAACCAAAGCCCCCAAATATAGCAAATTAAATTAATGTATTTATGTTAATAATTTACATTAACCACATGTAGCAATTCTATATTATNGTAGAAGTAAAATAAAAATGGTTCTTTTTTCATAATTATACATTGAACTTTATATATACACTAATTGCACCTAGCTGATATTTCTCTTGAGATTATTTACAGCACAGTTGTATATTCTCAGAAAGCAAAGAGAAATGTTCAAAAACACAGATGATGTTGAGTGAAAATACAGGAAACTTATAAGCTTCAGTTCAAGATAGTTTAAAGTCACCTTAATGAAGGAGAATTCTTAATTACAGAGCCNGAAACCCCATCTAAGAATATAAAATAAGAGAAACAATAAAGAAAAAACTCAAAACAAATTGTTATGGAAAGAATAGAAATTTTTTTTTCACCAAATCATTTAATCAAATTTAAATAGGTTTTAAACCGTTTAACCAAACATGGAAAAATATTATTCTTAGTGTATTTTTATAAAGATGTTTGGTTTAGAAAAAACNTTATTTCCTATAAAAATTTACATTAGTATAAAATGCAAGTAATTGACTGAATATTTTAGTCAATGGTCTGAAGCAAGAAGGGACAGCCACTGTAGGTGAATGTTTTGTCTGGGTCCTGCCAGGCCCCACATGGTCCAGCCCACCCAGCGGTCCCGCAGCCACTTATAAATTAATAACTCAAAAGCTTATATTAATTACAACTGCTTGGCCATTAGCTCAGGCATATTACTGACTAACTCTTATACTTAAATTCAGCCCATTTCTATTAATCTATGTTTTGCCACGTATTCTGTGGCTTTACNGGTCTACAGGCATGTTGTTCCTTCCNNNGCGGCTGGCGTCTCCTGACTCAGNCTTCCTCTTCCCAGAATTCTCCTTGTTTGTTTATCTCGCCTATACTTCCTGCCTGGCTACTGGCCAATCAGCATTTTATTTATCAATCAATCAGAGCAACACATATTCNCAGCATACAGAACAATATTTCCATCATTGCCACAATCTCTAGGTATACACAAATAAATGAAATATTTTTAAATCTTTTCTTAAATTTTAAAATCCCTTTATTTCACTTTATGTGCATGAGTGTTTTCTCTGTATGTATATCTCTACGTACCATATTTGTGCATGGTGTCCACAGAGGTCAGAATCCCAGACCTGGAGTTGTGGATAGTTGAGAACCACCAGATGAGTGCTGGGGATCAAGTCCAGGTCCTCTGCAAGAGCAACAGGTGCTCTTAAAAACTGAACTACCTCTCCAGCACAAGAAATGAAATATTAAAAAAAAAACTTATCAGAAAATCAATAGGTTTCTTCATCAATTAATCAGTTTTTCTTCAGTTTCAAATAGACAGACTGCTAAAACTATTAATATACTTAAGTTTAAAATGTGTTGGGTTAATATTTGACATGACATTTCTAGTTCCTTGTATCAAAAGTTCAACGTGGAAACATCTGACTTTTGTGACTTTTTTCAAATTTCACATCCACATGCATGAAAGCTATGATCACATTTTCTGTTTTTGTGTTTGTGTTTTTAGTCCCTAATGATATGTTTTCACAGTCCTCATCATGTTGCTTGATTTATGCATANGATTCCATTTAAATTGATTATNACAAAAAGAGTGATAGCTGGGAGAGATGGGGCCTAGATNTGGACACTAGCTGCCTGGTCTCATCGACTNNGGAATCATGTGCCATACNTNCCTCACATGCTCCTTACATGACTAGTGTGATTTCCTGCCACCTCGACATACGNTGGCACGGTGCTCAGGCAGNCCCTGGGATGGAAGGGGTTCTTTCTGATGCACAGTAGACATTTATAAACTCATTTCTAAGACTTCCTCACCNNTNCTAAGGCTTTACATACNTTCTGAAGAATCTCTAAAACTAATGTTAATAAAAATGGTAACAAAGTAAAATGACTAACATNCACACCTATGAATATACAATTTTTTCTGTTAATCACAAACANTTTTTTTCTATACAGTCAACTTTCTAAAAAGCTCTTAACTTAAAGACACTGGAGGTGAAGATGTGAAATGCCTTCTATGTAGTGCACCAGAGCATACTGCTAAAGCCTCTGTGTGACTTCTAAATTCTTCCTTAACCTGATTGGCATCAAAACCTTAGGAATATTACTTCATACTAGTTTCTTCTATCAACTTTTTTTCAGAAATAAATAATTTTCCTTAAAACAACTTTTACAATAGAGAAGGTTTTGTTCTTTTGTAAACTTTATAATAAAATCTATTGGTCTTTATCTTAAATTTGAATTAATTGAGGGATGTAGAGTNGGTATAAGATNATGTGTATACTTGAATAGTGAACTTTTCAAATTTCGTGGCATTTCCTGTTTCCTTTCTCCTATTACACTTAATACTGAGTATCACAGTAGTTTTAAAGACATGCCATCTTCCTGCTTTATGGAAGTTGCACAAACTTCACAGCTTCATGCTGTATTTAGGAAGATCCTTTT
>LZPO01087628.1:18032-32632 GCA_001675575.1 Neotoma lepida | reverse complement strand
TATGAAATATTATCCACAGTTTTAATAAAAATTAGTTACATGACCTCAAAAAATTTCAGTGAAGTCTCTTTAAGTTTCTTTCTTTTTTCTATGAGAAAACACCCCCATAATTACTGGATTTATTTTGACTAATAGTTTAAACAGTGATGCAAGAGCTTCTAAGTAAGATGGTGGACTAAAAACCATGTTGGAACAAGTGGTTGGTGACAGTTTGGGAAATAAAGGTGAACAGAATATTTTATTATTCCTTCTAATTCCCCAATCTCCCAACCAACCTGATCAATGCCCCGTGTAATCTCTTCTACCAATGGACCCATTGACTTTACCATTGGACTGAATATGCTGCTGTAAATGCTACCAATGCAGCTGTTGACATAGCTGTGGTTTAGCCNGGAAAAATTGGATTAAAAAGACCCCTACCAGGAAATCTGAAAAAGTGATGCCAGTAGAGATTTTATAGAAGGGATTCTCAGTGACTGCTGCCTGATTTCTTATTTATTTAGTATAGTAGTTTATTGTAGGAAGCCAACACTGCTCCTACCATTTAATGCCTTTGACTATTGTACATGATTGCAATTTCATTCATTTTTTAAAACTTTTTTCCTTCCTTTTTCCTTTCTTGCACCCATTCTTACGCTCACAAAATCCAGGGGCTGACCTGATTTACAGTATGTGGTTATATAATTCTACCCCCTCTATTCAGTCTATGATTAACCAAAACCCCACATTGTAAGACGAATTTCTAAGGGTCTTATTAATAAACACACAGAGCAAGAAATGAGGGTGAAAAATCTGACAGAGATCAGAGGAATTAGGAACAAGCCACCAGCTAGCCTCACTTCACCAATGCTGCTCCTGCTTCCAAAGAGAATGAAGTGAAGAGAAGAGAGACACTTCCAGTCTAAGCAGGCTTTTCATGCCTGTCCATTCTGCTAACTCATTTTCCTCTCTCTACCAAGCTACATCACTTCCTGTCTGTCTGCACAGACCTCCAGAACTCTATGGCTGATNCTGAGATTAAAGGTGTATGCCACCACCACCTTCCAGCTTGTTCCTGAGTATGACCTTGGACTCCCAGAGAACCAGATGGATTAAGGGTGTGTGCTAACTTGCTTGACTTTTGTTTTTACTATTAGTGGCTGGCTGACCATTTTCCTCTGATCCTCAGATAAATTTTATTGGGGGACACAGATAAAATATGACCACACCACATAGTCCCCTATCTTTTTTTTCACTTTCCTCAATTAATACTACTCCTATTTATGTTCCTCAACTCTACTACCTATCAATCAGTCTAGAACTTATTCCTAGTCTCACCATATTTGCTTACCTTGTCCCNTTTTCTTTTTCTTTCTACTCATAGATCTCACTATCACAATCCTTTTCATTTCATGTGGAAGATCCTAGTGCAAAAACATAAGGTGTAGGTGAAAGTTTTGTCTGGGTCCCGCNAGGCCCCACGAGGTCCAGCCCACCCAGCGGTCCCGCAGCCACTTATAAATTAATAACTCAAAAGCTTATATTAATTACAACTGCTTGGCCATTAGCTCAGGCATATTACTGACTAGCTCTTATACTTAAATTCAGCCCATTTCTATTAATCTATGTTTTACCACATATTCTGTGGCTTTACTGGTCTACAGGCATGCTGTTCCTTCCGCAGCAGCTAGCATCTCCTGACTCAGCCTTCNTCTTCCCAGAATTCTCCTTGTTTGTTCATCCCGCCTATACTTCCTGTCTGGCTACTGACCAATCAGCATTTTATTTATCAATCAATCAGTGCAACACATATTCACAGCATACAGAATAATATCTCCATCAATAAGGAGCATGAAAAACCAAGACAACTTGTCTCCTAGAAGAAAAATCGAATTCCATACTAATAATCGTAGATCAAAATGACTTAGAAAAAAATTTCCAAGGCAGAATTCAAAACAATGATTATAAATGTAGTAAATTGAACAAACACAACATCAAAGAGAACTCAAATATTTTCCAAGAGAGCATAAACATACATCTGGATGAAATAAGATAAGTAATGCATGATATAAAAATGTAATCTAATAAGGAGACAGAAATTGTCAAGTGTAGTTGCTGCTTTTGCAAAGGAGCTGAGTTCAATTTCCAGCATCTACAGTGACTATGACCATCTATAATTCCAACTCCAGACAATCAGCTCCCTACCTCTGTCCACTGAACGCACTGAGCACACGTGGTGTACATACATACAAGCAGCAAAATATTCAGATGTACACATAAAATAAAAATGTTTTCCAAAAACAGAGAGATCCCAAATAAACAACCCAGAGATAAACTTTAAACCATGGAAAAATAAGAATAAACCAATCCTCAAAGATCTGAGCAGAAATTTAAAGAACTGGAAATAAAAATAAAAAACTCAATGAAACGAAAAGTTGTTTCTTTTAAAAGAAAACAGAAGTTAACAAAACTTTAGACAACTTAACCAAAACAGAGAACAAAAAACTCAAAATAATAAATTTAGATGTGAAAGGGGAGAGAGAGGACCAATTACAACAGATACTGAAGAAATCTAGAGGCTCATAGGGTAGACTTCAAAAATCTGTATTCCACCAAACTGGAAAATTTAAAATAAATAGATGAATCTGTTAATATATAAAGCTTACCAAAGTTAAATCAAGTTAAATCTGTTTAAACCCATTAAACAGATCTAGATCCAGATCTGTGCACAACCTCTAGAGAAATAAAAGCAATAATAATAAAAACCCTTACAACCATCAAATTGCCCAGGATCACATGTATTCAGCACAGAATTCTACCAGATCTTCAAAGAACTAACTCCAATACTCCTCAAATTATTCCTCAAAATAGAAACTGAAGGAACATTTGCTAATTTGTTTTATAAATCCGCTATTACCTAGGTACTACAACCACACAGAAACCCAACAAAAAATAAAATAATAGAACAATATCCCTTGTTAACATGCACGTAAAATTTCTCAATAACATACTTGTAAAATGATCAAGGACTGCTAGATGAGTGGGATTGTGGTGCATGATGTTAAATTTCTGAAGAATCAAAAAATAAAATTAAATTAAAAAAATGAATGTAGATTTGGGTAGNTTGAGTGGTGGGGAGGATCTCAGAGGAGTTGGGGGAGTATAACCATAATCAGAATATATTGTATGAAAAAATCTATTTTTGATTAAAAATTATCTAAAAAATATTTGCAAAATGATTTCAAGAATACATCACAAAGATTATTTACCATACTCAAAATGCAGGAATGGTTCAGCATATGTAAATTAATGAATGTAATCCAAAANATGAAAAATAATAAAATTTAAGAAAACTCACATGATCATCTCATTAGATGCAGAACNTATCTTTGACAAAGTCTAGCATCCTTTCATAATAAAAGTCTTGGAGATGCTAGGGTTCCAAGGGATATACCTCAGCATAATAAAGGCAATTTACAGCATGCCCACAGCCAANATCATCCTAACCAGAGAGAAACTCAAAGCATTTCCTCCAAATGCGGAACAAGATAAGAATGTCCACTCTCTCCATAGTTATTCAATTGATGCTTAAAGTCTTAGAGTATAACAGCAGAAGGTAGTAATCAAGGGATACAAATAGGAAAGGAAGAAGCCAAATTATCCTTATTTGTTAATGACATAATTTTATACTCAGAAACTTCTATAGCTGATCAACTCTTTCAGCAAAGTAGCACAATAGAAATTTAACATTGAAAATCATATGCATTTCCATATANAAATGACAAACTGAAATCGAAATCAGAGAAACAGTACCTTTCATAATGTCCTCCAATTATGCTTAGATAACTATAACCAAGCAGGTAAAAGACTTGTTTAATAAAATCTTTAAGAAAATAATAGAAGAAGACATCAGTAGATGTATTGTGAATTGGTAGGATCAATATTACGAAAATTGAAATCCTACCAAAATAAATCTGCACATTTAATTAAATGCCCATCAAAATTCCAACACAACTCTTCACAAGAATTGAAAAAAAAATCTTAAACTTCATATGCAAACACACACAAACAGACACACATAACAGGTAGCTAATGCAGAATAATAAAATAACTGCTGGAGGTATCACCACCCCAGATTTCAAGTTTTAATGCATAGCTATACTAATAAAAACAGCATGTTATTAGCATAAAGCAAATAGGTTGATTAATCGAGTAGAATGAAGACCCAGACATGAGTCCACATAGCTACAGACACCTCATTTTTGACAAAGCCAAAAGTACACACTGAGAAAATGCAGCATCTTTAATGAATGGAGCTGAGAACACTGAATATCTGTATATAGAAGGATGAAAATAGACCCATATCTCTTACACTACACAAAACTCTGAATGAATCAGGGACCTCAACATAAATCCAGATTCCCAGAATCTGATAGAAGATAAAAATAAAGAATAATNTGGAACTCATTGGCAAAAGAAAGACCTTTCTGAACAGGACACAAATACCAAAAGCATTAAGACAAACAAATAAGTGGGAACTATAAGTTTCTGTACAGCAAAGGACACCATTTATTCAAGCAATGTGGCAGACTACAGAATGAAAAAAAATTCATTACCAACTATACATCTNATAGAGGGTTATCATATACAATGAACTTAAAAATTGGAACACCAAGATAAAAAATTACCCAATTAAAAAATTAGATATAGAACTAAACAAATAGTTATCAAAAGATGAAACACAAAAGACCAAGAAACATTTAAAATGTTCAAAATCCTTAGTCATCAAGGAAATGCAAAATTTTACTCATGTTCATGGTTCTAGAAGATACTTTTCACAGTGTTAGAGGAGAAAAGTACTCATCAATATCATCCACCTACAAACTCCATGACTTACAACAGAAACCTGAACTGGTGGTGTAATAGTGGCACAATTGTTCTAGAATTTTTTTTATTGAATTTAAGGCAGCCCCATTTTATGAGATGGAACCCAAACCTGGCACTCCTAAAGTTGAAAAGAACCTGGGACTAGATAGGTTATGGGTCCTAGAGGAAACCCCACTACTATTATTCTTCTAAGAAGTATATCAACAAAATTACTTCCAATGACATATTGTCATACCCATATAAGATACAACACTCAACCCTCTTGCGAGAATCTTGCAGGGCATGGGAGTTAACATAGAGATGTCAAAATAAACAATATGCAGAGAGTGAGAAACTTTGAAGAATTCATCCNTAATAGTATTAGTCTTTATCTAAACCCTCCCCTAAAGGCTCAGGGCCTTATACAGAAGAGAAAGCAAAAAGATTGCTAGAGAGAGAGGTGGTGATTGACTCTAGGGAAATAGCATCTTCTAGATACAATGGAATGACACACATATGAATTCACAGAGACTGTGACAGCACTCATTCTTCAGATTTGCAAAAGTTCAAATCAAACAAAATCCCAGCAAATGTAAGGCGAAGTAGACACAAAGTCCTACCCTAACCAAGAAAATACTTGCAATGGATACACACTGGGAAAGGGAAAATCAGTTTTCTCCAATGAAGAGTCACTGGGTATATCAACCAGACTCAAAGGGAAGTTCCATGTGCTTGGCTGCCAAGTCNAGCCGGACCTTTGGGCAGTCCTTGAATGGAGAAGTGAGTATTAAGAAATAATAGATATGAAAAATGGAGATGTAAAAGACAGAGACACAGAATAGCATCTGGAGTGCTCTGGGTCAATACCACAGTCTCCCTGAGTTTATTCCTCATGAGCTTTTTATACACCAGTAACTGGAGAGGTAAAAGACCTCCCCCTCTCAAGGACACAATGGTTCAAGGTACAAATAAGTGTAAACACCTCAATTCTCAAAACATCTAGTAGCCATGCCTTAGGGCAAAACATCCTGTAATTAGGCCTTGAAGTGTAAGGCACCTGGTAACCATGCCTTTGGCCAAAATATCCTACTATGCAGGGCAAAACAAGCTCGGACTCTCTGACCTTGAGTCAAGATGTAATAAGACTACACTATGGAGTCTCTGTGGACTCCCACATTTAGCCAACATGAAACATAGTTTATGGTTTTTAGTTTTGCTTGGTTTAAACGTTTTGTTTCATTGTAGTATTTTATTGTCTTATTGTTTTTTTGTTCTGAGCTTGTTTTATTTCTGAGAGAGAGAGAGAGAACATGAAATTGGGTGTGAAAAGTGGGGGGAGTTGGGAGCAAAAAAGAATATGATTAAAATATATTGTCTGTAAAGCTTTTTAAATAAAAATAAATAAATGAATGAATGAATGGAATGTGTATTCAAGAGCCTGGAGAGATGCATCATCAGTTCAGAGTACAGCTGCTCTTGCAGAGAACTGGGGTTTGAATCGCAGCACCTCCTATGTGGCTAATAACCATTCATAACTCCAGTCCAGGGGAATCTGACACCCTATTCTTGCTTTCACAGGCACTACATGCATGTGGTACACATACACACATGCAAACAAAACATCTAAACAGCTAAAAAATACATATAAAAGAAATAACGTCTTTAAATAAAAAACTATGTATATTCCAAAAAATTGGAAAATTTTAAAGAAACAGATAAATTACTAGATTCATATGACCTAAAAAGTTAAACTACTTTTTAACAAAGTAAATAATTTAAACATATGTATAATATTCAATGAGATAGAAGTAATTAAAAATATTATAATTATAAAACACCAAGATCCAGATGGATTCAGAGCAGAATTGTACCAAATCTACAAGAAGAACCAACACCAATACTACTCAAATTATTCTGTAAAATAAAAAAGAAACACTTCTGAATTCTTGTCATACAATGTCAGTATTACCCTGATAATCAAACCATGTAAAGACCCAGCAACAAGAACAATAAATTCTCTTTATTATGAGACAGACCAAATGTGTCTGCCACACCTTCTGAGTATTTTATTTTTGTTTCCAAGGCTGTTCACAATTCAAATGTACTGGCAAAAGAGATGAGAACAAAGGGCAGCTGTGGCTCACTTGTACAATACTGAGGACCATGACTGTCCTCTGTAGAGTTCCACTCATGAGAGAAATTATCTCTACTCCCAGAAAGTATTGTTTAATGTGTCCCTGCAGTTAGAATAATAGAAGAGAAAACAATTGACTTAAGCATTGCATAGGAATGCAAAATTATCAGTATATAATATGATTGTGAACATAGAAAAATGAAAGAATATGCATACATGTTAGACTCAATAAGTTAATTTAGCCATAAGATGGGATTCAAGGTTGATAGGCAATAAGTTTTATTTCAACACACCATGTGTAACGAAATAAAGACAAATTGAAATGATAATACAATATAAAATGGATTGATGCAGATGATGTAGCAGAATAAATCTGATAAAATATATGAAAGCTGCCAAGAATGAAAACAATAAAATAGTACTATTATTACAGGGCTTTATGTCACAACTTATAACCCAACAACCCAGATTCAGAAACTCATACTTGATAAGTAAATTTAAAAAATGAGATTACTGTTGAGAGGTAAAGGAATTCAGTGTGGCCACAGAGAGATCAAATTCCTTACATTCCTCTCCTCCAAGTCCATCCTCTGAGTCCTGAAATGAGGTTTCAGTTTAAGCAAAGAGCTAGAGTTTTAGATGGCAGCTTTTTAGACTGAAAAAAAAATTGAAAATGTATCAATTTTATGAGGTTAGTGGGACATGCCAACAGATAAAGGCATTTGCTGAGGACCTGATTTCAATTTCCAGGATCCACATGGTGGGGGTGAAGTGACTTCTGATGATTTTTCTCTAACCTACACACACACACACACACACACACACACACACACACACACACGCACACACATTGCAATAATACATTTTTATTTATTTAAATTTAAAAATGCATCAAATTTACCCAACAAGTTCTTAATAAAAGGTTTGATGAGCTGTTGTAGAAATTGGCTAGTAAGCTTATGAGCAAGTACCTGAAATTGGATAGTTACATTCTTGTCCTTGGCCAGAAATAAGAAAGGTCTTTGGTTCTCCATCTAGAAAGCCAGAAGAGAGTCTTTGTTTTTATATTAATCTCCTCCTAAACAAGCACCTATACCTAGTGACTATATATGAGAATGTTACCAAAACTCCAGGGCATATCCTAGTTCCTTCTGGTGAACAGATTTGTATCAGATCTTTAGTTGTCATGGTAAAAATGGATTGTATCTATTATCCAAATTTAAGCTACATTCTAAAATATTTTAAGGTCTCAACTCTTGAGCGGGGCATGTAATAATAATTTTGGAAGCTGTGGAAGAGGTCAAGGCTCCATTAAGACCCATTAAAGATGTTTTCTCCTGGTTAAAAGAATGATGTCTATACCTGTCCCTGAGGAAAGACATGACATTCTAATCTGCAGTTATTAGAACAGTACATACCATTGTTCCTTCCTTAAGAGTTAACTTATCTGGAGCTGCCACTCATCTCAGGAAGGTCACCATGCTAGGAGATTGGAGAAATAATTAAACCCTTAAGGATGTAATGTACTTTCCCTTCTCAGAAATACCCTGACCAAGAGATGGGTGGGATCTGAATGCATGATGTGAAATCTACAAAGAATCAATAAAAGTTGAAAAAAATAGTCAATAAAAGTTAGGATAGTAAAACAGAGAGAATTTCTACTCAGAGATATCAGTACTAGTTATTAAGTAATAATAATTAGGAATATTTGACTTTGGCTTAAGTTTACATAAGCAACAAAAAATAGGACATATGGAACACTAATATACCGAAGTGACAAACATCCTNAGGTAGTCAGTAGAGACCACCTCCTGTTTCAATATGGTTCTTGTTCNACCCTACTATAACAATGGAGTATACAGACACACCAAAGAGTACAAACTGGAGATGCTTAATTGGTATTTTAAAATTAATAACATTAAATGGGATAAAAACANCTGAAAACAGATTGTCACACAGGGTTTAAATGAAACTACTTTGAATCCTCCACAACAGTGAAATGCTAAACAAGAGCCAGTACAGCCAGAGNAGCATTGTAATGCTGCAAGTGTCAACCAAGAACAGTCTTCTGTGGAGCAAGTTTCCAGTAGGAGTAATGGTTCTTCAAGGCTGGAAGGAGCTGTGGGATGAATTACTGTCTACAGCTGAAGAGCAGAATCACGGAGGCTGAGTCAGGAATGACATTTCCCTTCCGCCTGCAGCTTCTGGTCAAATCCTGGAGACTGCCATGGATGAGCTTCCAGGACATGCAGAAGCCTAGGTCTAGGGAACATTCAGGGAGTCTAGCCCACAGTGAGTCTTAAAGACAGTCTTCTAAAACAGCTGGAAGACAAACCCTGGAGTCCTCATTTCAGCCTTCTCTCCATGAAGAGAGCATCTGATACCAGGATTCTATCTCTAAAGTCTTCTTTATTATCTTTTACCCTTTGCTCTGTAAGCAGTTCTACCCCTTTCTCTGCTCTGAAACCTGAATATATAGCACACTAGCTGGGCCCAGCTAGNCCCTGAATTGCTGAGTATAGGTATAATAATACCTATAATTGCTGAATTATTATAAGTATAATAATAGGTGAAAAACTGAGACCAACTATAGAAGAGTTGTAAAACCTGATTGGAGAAAGGAAAACCCAAGACTTCCAAAGATGATTATACATTTATAACAGGTCTGCAGTACTGTGTCTCAGCAAGTGTAAGGGAAACTTGAAGAAAGTTTCTGTCTATTCCTGGCTGCTAGGGAGACCTTGGCAGGCTGTCTGATGCTTTACTGCTTCCTCCAGCCTGGGTATTTAGCTCAGCTGAATAGTTTTGTTTCTTCTGCAATTGCTGCTCCTGCATTAATAGCTACCGAGAGTCCCCTTTTTGCAGCTCCTTGCTCTTGAGGCTTGAGCATGGCAGCTGTCAGAAGGCTTCAGAAAGTCCCATATTGGTGGCCCCACCTGCTTCAAAAAGCCCCCATGAGAACAATAAGTAGGAAAGAGAGGTCTTTTCAATAAAACTTGCATTTATTCACTACTAAAAAGGTACTTTAATCCTGAGCTCATGAAGTCTACAGAAATCAATTCTAAGTAGGGTGTGGTACAAAATTTTAGTGGTAAAAGCAAACAAGCAAATAACAACAACAACAACAACAACAACAANAAGAAAAACCACTACGGCTTTAAAAGAAAACACTGAAGAGTGTCTTCTTGAATTCTGTGTCAAAAATATTTCTTAAATTGGAACAAAAATCTGTGGCTCAGGAGGAAGTGTTAAAGTGGGTTGCATGGAAATTAGGAGTTATAGGCACAAAACTACAACTCTCACCACAAAGAGAATGAAAGAAGCTTAATTTTGTAGCCCAATATGAGTGACAAGGCCCAGGAATAAAAACTCAGATTACCTCAAATTCCATGTATGCTATTCTGATATAGCAACAGTCTTCTCAAATATTGTAAAAATAGAACAAAAGAAATCATAAATCAAGGCATTTCTTATCAATAGTTTACACTGATGAAATTGCTTAGGGCTACAATAATTCTATCCTGGCAAGATATCCTGATGGGTACAATAATGGCAGGAATGTAATGGGAGTAATCAACCACCTTCTTATTGGATTTAAAGCCTTCTCTAAAAGGTGAAACCCATGCCTAATCTCAGCTAAAATCTCCTGTCTGGCTAAATCATAGTCCCTCCAGGTGTACCCATTACTATTACTGTGTTAAGCAGATATAGTAATAAACTGATCCTAAGTCCTTATCTTTCTACCTATAGATTAGTGCATCCCTCAACCCTGATCAGAGAAGCTTATTTTTGTAGTAGATTACTAATAAAGAGACCAACAATCTATCAACATGCAGAGAATAAGAGACTGAAATGTTCAACTCTGATCAGAACACAGCCTCTCCCTTCAAGGCTCTGAGATCATCACAGAAAAGGGTACGGGAATATTGTAAGAACCAGAGGTAATGAACATCTTTAGGAAACCAGTATGTGCAATAGAAAAGTAATTAAGACAGAGGGTTACAGAAAATAAGAAAAATCCCAGCTATAGGCCTCAGATGCTATCTGATGCTATCTTCAACCTTTTGATTGGTAAACTAGTAATCTGTTTGTACATTCCAAAGGATTTATCCAATAATTACAAAAATGGTAGGACACATTCAGAGATGTGTAATGAATTTAGGGGGCTAAGTATAATGGCTATTCATGGTTGTCAACTTGACTGCATTTGGAATGAACTAAAATCTGAAAATGGAGGGCACACTGGTGAGGGATTTTTTTTTTCTTTTGGCTTAATTTGAAGTAGTAAGATCCATTTCTAATCTGGATCTCAAGGCAGGAAGATACACTTTTAATAGAGGTCTCACCTATATAAGGACAAGGATGAAAGAAACTTTTGCTCTTTGCCTGCTTGCCCTTGCCTTGCTAGCAAGTCAATTCCTTCATTGACATTAGAGACTACTTCTTTGGGATTCCAGCATATACTGAAGACTCACTAATCATTAAAAAAAAGCATTTTTAAGTAAAACATATATTGTTGTTTGAGTAAGAAATGCCCATTNTAGTCTCATGTATTTGAATATTTCACCTCCAATTTGGTGATGCTGTTGGGAAGGTTATAGGACCTGTAGGAACTGCAGCCTCATGGGATGAAGCACATCACTGGAGGCAGATGTTGAAGGCTATATTCTTGTCCTACTTTCTGATTGACCCAGTAGCTTCCTCTGTGTGGACAAAATGATCAGCCAANTTCCTGCTCTGATCACAAGCTGAAATGCCTTCCTAGCCATTATATACTCCTCTGGAACTGAAAGCCAAAATAAACTCTTCTACTTTGGTCATGATACTTTATCACAACAACAAAACAGTAACTAATACAATGCCTATCTTTTATGAATATTTAGTAATTTGACATTTGTGGCATTAGGAAGATATAAAGTAAATCAACATATATATAATACATATACCTGAAAAATAACAGTATAAAATATGGGTGATATCTAAAGCACAGCTACAAATCAACACTTAATCCAGTCAGAAAAATTACAAATATGAAAATAAAACTCTGGATTTAATATTTATAAATGAAAATGTTAAGATACACTATTCAACCCTAACCTCAAACCACATCAAACAAAAATCAGCCAGTCAAACAAACAATAGACATATCATCAAGAAAATAGATTAACTGCAGCCCTTGTACATGGGTGGAGGGCTCTCATTTGATACAACTACTTTGGTAAATTGAGAACATCTAAAAATAATTTTTCATAGTATACTTTATATTTTAGAAATTCTATTCCTATGTTATATTTTCCACAAAATCCAGATGGTATTCATCAAATAATATATCCATATGTGTACCCTCTCTGACATTTCTAGGAGTGACACTCTCACAGCCAATTTCCTGTTTTTCTGACTCTTACATCCTTTCCAACCCCTCTTCTGCTACAGGCCCCGTGCCTTAATTGCAGGAATTGTGCTGCTGATTTATCAGTTGAGACTGGGCATCACACACTCTTTTTCTCTACATTTTTACCAATGGTGGTTTCCTGTAGTAGTCTCCATCTATAGCCAAGAGAAGGTTTTTTTGATGAGTGAATAGTCAAAACTAAACTTATCTTAAGGTATAAGATAAATATTTAGAGTGCAGTTAGGATTTATGCTGGATTAGTAAGTGGTGGTTGTTCTCTTCACTACCTCTAGTGAATTGTGTTTCTAGTTTCTGTATATTTAATATGTGATGACCCATAAGGTCATATATGCATGATTTCTGTGGATATATATATATATATATATATATATATATATAACATAGGATATCTTGCTCTGAGTTTTTAAAAGAGAGAAAATACACAATTTGTGAACAAATAACTAAATTTTGTTTGCCTGAATTTTCACTAGGGAGATGAATGCAGATGTCTATTCACATCCATAGGGCTCTGAGACAAACCAAAATACAATCCCATTAAAAACAGTTTGGCAAATCAGAGTTTACGGGGCTTACTTACAGAGTATGGGTCAGAGTTTATTTCCAGGAATGTGGGTAACTTGAATGCAGGCATAGTACTGAGAAATATCGCCACAGCACGGATGACAGTTTCCCCATAGTTGTGTAGCATTGTGTCCACTCTTCAGGCAATTTTTCATGGTCATATTTACTCTAGCACTTTCTGAGAACAGGANGCCATATGCAACTAAGCAGAACTGTGTACAGGTGGTAGTGGATGCAGCAAGAGTGGCTGAGATCTCAAGGGAGGATCTGATGGTTTTCACTCTTTCCTTCAGAAGGAATGCCAACAATCTACAGGGTCTGTTGTGAGCAGTTACAGCTGCCTCGTGATTTAGGTGGTAATAGCTGCTATGCTTGGAGGATAGCATCCCACAATTGTAAAACACAAAATAAAGAAAACAGCACATAAAAGAAATCATTAATTATTAAAATATAATTTCAGGATACAATTTTAAAACATTCCAACCAAAAAATTTAATAGCAAGATTTTAATGTATTTGATACATGGGAACATTTCATCTTATGTCAAAGAGAGAGGTTAATATTTTCACCATGCAATTAAAAAAAGCTAAAATAAAATTATTTTAATAATCAATTATTACTAAACTCTTTCATCTAACTGATGTTGTTTTACATAAATATTTGTGTTATGTATATGTATGTATATATGTGGGAATATATATGCATGACTGCACAGTTCTATCAATGTATGTATATAAGTATGTGCACTTGTTTATATAAGTCTATGTATGTAACTGTTAAGGATGTTAAGGACAACATATCAGTGTTTGTGGCTATACTTGCAACTTTTATGAGTATAATAAGTTCATATTAAGCAAATATAGTTATTCATCAATTAGACTTATCAGAGTATATATTCTCATGGTTTAAATTCTAGATGTGTGAATGAGTTTTAAGTACCAAAATAAATAAAATAAAGAACAGAAATTACAAAGCTATCTAGATGTTCTTTCATTATATTTCAGTAATTATATGAAAATCATTAATCTTTCAAGAGTTTAGAGCTGAGGGAAAGATGACATGCCCTTGCTTTGGAACATATAGTGCCTACAAAAATAATTATATGGAAATAGTTAGAAAAGTGAAACTTTACAATTGATTTATTTTATTTTTGATTATGTATCTCTGTATGGATTTTTATGGCTATATGAAGATAGCCATGTAGACCAGAGGATCCTTTGGAAATGGAGTTAATGGAGATTGTCAGCTGCTCAAAGTGTGTAGACGAAAGTTTGTCCAGTTCCCCCGCCCGGCTCTCACAGCCCGCTTAGACCCAAATAAACACACAGAGGCTTATATCATTTTTAAACTATGGCCCTGGCAGGCTTCTCACTAGATAGCTCTTACATCTTAAATTAACCCATTTTATAAATCTCTGTCGCCACGTGTTCCACATGGCTTTACCTGTGTGCCGTTACATGCTGTTGCTTTCTAGATGGCAGAATGGCATCTGCCCCTGCTCTGCTTTNNGCTTCTCTTCCCCTAGTTCGAATGTCCCGCCTAACCTTATTCTGCCTCACCATTGGCCAAACAGCTTTATTTATCAACCGATCAGAGCAACACATTTTTAGAAAGACATTCCCATCATTTCCCCTTTTCTTTCTATTT
>LZPO01087627.1:42128-57820 GCA_001675575.1 Neotoma lepida | reverse complement strand
GGTTCAGAGCTCCCTGGATCAGGGGGAATGAGGGTCCCTGCAAGGTAAAGCATTCCTCCCTCCAGGGACTCTTGCTTTTGTATACTGTAACATGGATCCTGTGTGCTTCTATGTTAATTCTTTTTTTAAAAATCCATCCCAATTTAGACTTTGAGAATTTATTTTTGATTCAATTGCACTCTAAAATCTAAAATTCAGACTTTCTTTAAAAATCTAGAGCAAAAGTCATCAGAGGTAGGAACACATCAGTCCCCAAGACTCAACCACAATACCTTTGCACTGTATTAATTAATTCTAATATTCCCCTGAAGAATCATTAGTTTAAACAACTTCTTCTTAGTACTAATGGATACTGTTGGGATACTAGAATGTATTGAAAATATCCAGGACCATTTAACTAAGTGCTGAAGGAAATATGATCCCCTATTTCTTTAAATGCTATTAAATGTCCATTTGCTACAGTGATTGGCATGAGCTGCTTACCTTAACGGAGCCATCCTGTTCAGGCATGCAGCAGCTATGCTAACCATCGACAATATGGATGTGGCTAGTCAGAATTTAGATGTGTAATCACTGCAAAATATATACCAGAGTTTAAAGACAGTATATAAAAGTANAANGCAAATTATCTCATTGATANTTTGAATAATATGTGAGATAACAAATTTTTATGCCTACTGGGGTAAAATGTGCTGTCAACATTAGCTCCATCTCTTTTATTTTTATATGACTACAAGAAGATTATAAACTACACGCCTGGTTTCGTTGTTGCTCTGCTGGAGGGCACTCATGGCAACATTTAATGCTTTAATCTCATAGGAAGATTTCACTCTGTCTTCTTCACTTTTGTGTCCTCAAGCCCCACACATGTTCTAAATACCCTTGGATCCTGAAATAAGTGCTCAATAAATACTTATCAAATAGTGAACAAAATAACAAATGAAGGAGAATAAACANCTCACAAGCTACTAAGAAATATTCTCCAACCAAATAAAAATGTTTTTGAAGCATGAAGAAATAATTAATTTGCATTTTGAGGCTTAATGAAATTCAAGTATTGAAAGAGATCAATTTGTAAAGTATAGAAATTATGTTGGAAACAAAACTAAATATTAGTTGNCATCATAATCAAAGGCACAAAAAGGAGAGATATTTATAAGGTATATTATAAGCAATAATATTTATAACTATATATTATTGTATGTATTAAATTATATAAGACAAAAATGTATATGTACCTACACACACACACATATTGTTTCTAAGCAATGTAACAACACAAAGATACACATCGGATACATGAAGTTACACAAATTACTCAGTTAATTTTCACACAATCTTCTGAAAATATGCAGTGGTCTAGTCAGTTAAGAGAGCAGGATGCAGAGGTTAAGTCCTTCTCCAGGCAACCCATTCATGTCAGCATCAAGCTATAAATGCAGACGCCTCTGACTTCCAGATTCTTTCCATCATAAATTACTACCAGCTGAAATCATTTTAAATAAATAGAGTCTGGAAACGACTCTCAGCAAACCGTTGTCTCTAAATGCACTGCAGTCCCAAGTTTCGGGTAGAGCAGATAGCATGGATGCTCTGCACTAAGGAGTCTCAAGTATTTGCTCTTAGGGAGCTGGAGAAGCTTGCAGCCCAGTGAACACGTCTTTTCTGCTCAGATTCTTTTCANACCTGTGAAGTTACACAGACCCATATCACTATTTTATTTTGTTGTGGTTACTATTCTTATTCTCAAATCTTATGACTGTAAAACAACGTATATCCAGCTGTGAATGTCACTGGAGTAGGGTGTCAGGACCCTGGAGAGATCCAGTACATGCTTATCTGCTTTCTCCACAAAGGCTCTCTGGATGGGTGCTCTGTGTGCATCTGCAAAGTGCATTGAGCTCCTCTCCCAAACAAAGAAATTTTTCTGTAGTCTTCACAGCCTGAAATACAGAATAAGTCCCAAAGATCAGTGAACAGATAAAACAAGGAGGTGCATGATCACCTTGTTTAATTTTCCTTAAGAAATTAAAGGAGAGGAAAGTGAAGGGTGATGTCCTCATGCTAATTGTACTAAAAAATTAGAATGCAGGAAAGTTTGAAATGGAAAGTTATGCTTCCCTTAGCAACTATAAGTTGGCATATTCTATATAAGGGCATAAATATAACAGCAAATACAGTACATAAAATACTGGCGTGTGTGCACGGAAGGAATAACGAGAGCTGGGAGGATCATAATTTTGACTCTCCTGACTTTTATGAATTTGAATTCTCAGCCACAATGTTGCATTAATATCTACAAGTTTTTTAACCAATCTTGACTTGTCTTTTTGCCTCTCTGTGCAACGGTCTGTATTTTCTTGACACTAAGTAGACTCGGCAGTAACCTTTGAACACTGACCTTACAAATTTGATTCTTATTCAAGACTCGATCTACTAAGGGAGAAAAAAAATGGGAGGCCTGAGTATTTTATCTCGTACCTCATTAAACNAGGGAAGAGAAGTAGAAGCAAAGCGTTCAACGGTGCCTGATTGCTAAACAGTGGGGAATGCAGAAACTGCTAAATAAAACAAGTCACGCGTTGGGCCAGAAAAAAAGCTGAAGCAATCATTTAAAGCTGCACACTGCTGTGTTTTATTTAATGCTGAGGGGTGTTTACAATGCTGTGATTTCCAGAGAAAGGTTAATCCAGATGAGTAAGAGGAGTGGTGTGTGAAACTGTTTCACACCGGCTCTTTGCAGTGAATATTTTAGTAACCATTGCAAATCCATGTCAGCAGTGCAGCCATCAAATGAAACACGAAAGAAAGCAAGTGCCGCCCCGGAGAATGAATTTTGATTTAAAATAGAGGCAGAGGCATTTTCACTGCCCTCTGCCGCAGTGATGATGGGGTAGAAAATAGTTTTCATCACAGCAAAGTGCTTTCCTGAGCTCCTGCATTCTCAACTCACCATCCTATTTGTGAACTTCGGAGGTGGGAGGAGTAGAAGGCTCCATTCCCTCTCCTCCCAGCTTTCATTTACTTGCTTTTCCCCTGAAGCAGCAAACTACAGTAGCAATTCTGTCCTTGGAGAATTTTACCTTGCCTCTGCATCAAGCTATGNCAAAAACTATTCAATATTCTAAGCAGCTCCACCAGGGCACATGTTCCTGTCTTATTCCCTTCCCTAGAAAGTATCTGTATTGATCCCTCCAAAGCCTTGGGGCCAAATGAAAATAACAGGAAAGGCATTCTGTGGGGAGGGAAATGCAGATTTCTAGAGCCCATCCTCACCTCCCTTCCTTTCCAGAATATCAGTGAAGACAGAGCAATATTGGAAATTCAACATCAGTTTCTTCCTTCCTTCCTCCCCAAGGCCGTGTTAATAGCAACCATTTGTGTTNTTACCTTCAGAACTTCAGCACCAAAGATCAAGCAGAGTCCTCTCAATTTTTTCTTTCAAAGAACTACTGTCCAGCCTGTAAAGAGCTAGCAGATTTATTTTGTCATTAGTATTACTGATTTCTCTGAATAATTACTTGCAGTTCAAGTTTCTTTGGGAGAGTTTTCTTGGCCTAGTTAACATTGTTTGTGGTTTTCATTTGTTGGTTGGTTTTTCNAGGCAGAATTTCTCTGTGTATCCCTAGCTATCCTGGAACTCATCCTGTAGACCAGGCTGGCCACAAACTCAGAGATCCATTTGTTTCTGTCTCCCAAGTGCTGGGACTAAAGGTGTGTGCCACCACCGCCCTACTNTTGTTTGCGACTTTTTTTTTAACCTCCCTCACAGCCCCCCCCCTTTTTCTTTTCCTTTGTGCTAGACTCCTGAGGCAACTCAAAGACATGAGCATGGCAAGCAAACATTCTGCCACTGAGCCAGATCCTCCTCTTCCTTTTTAAAATGAAAAAGGACAAGAAAAATGTGGTCCTGCATGTTCATAGCACTTTCTCTGATGATGACTTACTATCAATTTCATGATACTCTGTTTTCAGTTTATGCTTCTGTTATCATAGTTATTGTTTTAATTCACTGTGCTTCAGGCCTTGCATCTCCATGTGGCACTCTGGCAATGGAGAAGTCAGCAGACATAGGGAAATATATGCCAAGCCACTGCCCCTCTTCTGCCCTGGAGCAGGACAAAGCAGCCAGGAAAGATTTCCTCCTCTTGAAGTAGACCATGAGATCTTCTTTCTGAAGGCAGCATGCCATGCCTGGAGAAAAGAGACACAGGACATAGGAGACCAGCCAAAGAGCCAAATTCCCACTTACCAACACTAGTTCTCATAGGATCATATTCCCTCCCAACTTCTCACTATCCACCAAACCTATATGAAAGTGCAAGTGTTCAGGACAGTGAGAGGTCTTAGTTGGTAAAGGCACTTGCCACATAAGCTGGCAACCTGCATTCAAGCCCCACCAGAACCCTATGGAAGAAGAGAACTGACTGCACAAAATTGTCCTCTGACCTACACACACACACACACACACACACACACACACACACACACACATACACAATGTGCTCATACAATAAGTTAAAATATCATTTTTATAAGTGCACACACCTAATTAAACATATTGGTGAAGTCTTTATGATGCAGTACTAAGATTTGAACCTGAGGCNTCACACACATTAGACTAACACTCAACCACGGAGCTACACACCAGGCTTACGAAAAACTTAAAACCCTCTTGCCTGGCTCTTGTTGATTGTTCAGATTTTCTTTCAGACCCATGCGAGACCCTAAAGGGGCCTAGAAAAAACAAAATTCCCATGATAGCTTCTGGTGCACAGCCTGGTGCCACTTCAACCATTGGCCTCAGACACATCTCTCATCCTAGAAACTTCTATCAGGAGGTCCTTGGCTCTAACTAAAGGCAGTGGGAAAAGCACATACATTGGTGTCTCAGATCCCTTTCTGTGGGGACTTGACTTGCAAAAAAGGTACAAATCTTTTTTTTCTTCTGAATTCAGATTTCCAGTAGATAACATTCTTCAAAACTAGTTCTGTTAGGGAGGTGAAGAATGGTTGCTCACGGCAGACTGAGTTAAACTCAGGAACAAGAAGCTTTGTGTAATGTGGCACACAAAAGGGTTCCACAAAGGGTGACCATAGGTATCAATAAGTAGCTGTGTATTTCAAAAAGCTAAGAGAAAGTCATAAATAAAGGATAAATAAATATTTTAAGAGANAGATGTTTCTAGTCTGATTTAAACATTACACAATGTACCCACTTATCAAAAAGTTCATGGCACTCCATAAATATGTGTAATTTTTAAGTTTCAGTCTGAAAATGAATTTTAAAAACTTGTACTGTCATGTGGGGAATTTATCTCAGTGGTGGAATGCTTGCCTATCAAGCTCAAGGCTCTGGCTTTGGTCCCCAACACTAAAAAGGGAGATGATACCGCCGAAAGTTATCCAAAAGAANCCTGACTTGGGGGATGGCTGTGTGGGGNACAGGAATAAAAACTTGGTTATATTGGCGAACCCACTGTAACCAGAATCTGAACTCTACTGCTTGCTGCTTTACCAAACAAGCAGGAATTGGTGAAAATGACCTGAGTTGGTTTATGATTTAGCCATAACCAGGCAGAGAAAAATCAACTTCGCTTTGCCTGTNGAGTTGCCACGCTCACAGTCGAGTCAGTAAAGCTGTGAACTTGATCCTCCCCTGCAGACCGCTCCTCAATAGAGTCCCGNGCAGTGGCCAGACTATTGTGCTCACAGCATGTGGTTTCCTGGAAACATTTTAATTGTTTAGTGTCCTGTGTCACTGTTACAGCATTAGTTATTAATCCTCTCCTTCAGGACAAAGGTTGCTTNCCTGTCTCCTTTACTGTTTATAGGCCAAGTGCGGGCTCATGGCTGAAAGGTAACAACCCAAAATAAGACCAGACAGATCCACGGGTTACAACCATGTCATTAGTGTGCCCAAGGCTTCCTGCTATTAGAGGGAAGGTTGCCTTTCTTTTGCCTATATTGAGGACTGGTTGTAGATCTTCAGTGGGCCTCATCTGTTTTCACTCTCTCCTGAGGACTTGACAGTGATTCAAAGCTTACCATTTCATGTGGAGTTCCTCAACAGATTCTTTTGGTTGAGGGGAGAGTGAAAGAGGAAGGGGGNAAAAGCTTCTAATATGGCCAGGGATGTTAGAATATTTACTACTCACCCTGGCTGAAATCTGATATTGGAAAACATTTTTCTTATTGTCAGAAATTGTCCAAATTGGAGGATGATATTCAGAGTAATGCCCTTTTCTATTGTTTTAGTAGGGTGGCATTGTATATTGAAAGAGAGAGAAAATGTCCTGAAGTGACTGTGATAGGGCTTACTAGACACTCCNAAGACTCGGAGCTCTACATCTCCAGCACACTTACCTTTTCTGCTTTNATCTTGGATGGAAACCTGCTCCTTGTTACCAAAGAGCAAGCTGAAGAAGACAGAGCACAGGGACATTAGCCCTGAGAGTTCTCAGGCCACATCTGGACACTCACAGGAAGTAAGTGTCTGTCCTTCTCTAATGAGTTAAGACTTTATGAAAACAGCAACAGAGCCAGGAAGTGATTGAGACTACTCATCCTTCCCAGCCTCCCTTCCTCATTCCTCATCTCAAGATGCTTGCAGGTGGCCTGAAACATGAAGACACTGGAATGCTCTGTCCTGCTCCTAGGACAAAGAGGAAAATGCCCAATGTTGACTACCCTACACTTCTAATGAGAGGCAAATAAGCCCCGTAAAATCTTTCTTGAAAAACAAAACAAAACACTTTCTTTCTTTCTTCCTATGTATCTTTCAAATGGAAATCTGTTGCCCTGTCTTCCTTGTGGCCTACAGAAGGTGGAGGGAGGGAGCCACTGGGGAGCAAATGGGCAACTGAGAAAACCTCAACATCTTCCTACAAANTTTTGTTTGTTTGTTTTGTTTTATTTTGTTTTGTTTTGCTTTGTTTTGAGACAAAGTTTCTCTGTGTGGCCCTGGCTGTCCTGGAACTCACTCCATAGACCAAGCTGGCTTCAAACTCAGATCCACCTCCCTCTGCATCCAAAGTGCAGGGATTAAAGGCATGTGCCACCACCACCCAGCTAAAACTATTTGTTCTGTCACTGTAAAATTTTCATGAAACTGTATCTACATTGGAACTTTGTGTTTGGGGAGACCTGATATATGTTTCCAGGCCATGGTCACTCATATTTTTGGCTCCAGATTAAACCGAGTCTTTCATTCCTTTGAGGTAAAAGCTGTTTCTTTCATCTACAGCATATACCTCAGTTATACATGGTTCACATGTCCTTTAATTGTCATTATAATAGATATTCAGAGATTGTCAATCTGGGCTGGGGAAACAGCTTGACCAATAAAGTGCTTCTCATGCAAGCATGAGGACCCGAGTTTGATCCCAACATCCATATTACAAACAAAGCATGGTGGCATATGCTTGCAATCCCAGAGCTAAGGAGTTGGAGGCAAGAAGACCCCAGGGACTTAACGGCCAACCAATCTAGTTGAGTCGGCAATCTATAAGTCCCAATGAGAGACCTTGAAGGAGCACCCAGCTAATGACACCCAAGGCTGACCGCTGACCTCCATATGCATACACATACATGAACATACACACACACACACACACACACACACACACACACACCAAAAAATAAAAAGTATTCCATCTCATACCTAAAAGGTAAATTTAAACAAGCTGCACTAAGGGTATACTTCAATGGTAAAGCATGTGCCTAGCATTGCGTGGCTTTTCTATTCAATCCCTCCCACTACAAAAAGATAAACAAGAAGCAATGACAAAGACAAGCTGCCTTTTCCCATCACATTAACAATGATTTTCAATGAGCACAGCGGCAGCACCTAGGAGACAGAGATGCAGGGGGTGGGGATCAAGAGTTCAAGACCAGCCTTGGCTACATAGCAAGTTTGAGGCCAATGTGAGCTCCATGAGACCCTGCCTCATAGAGCAAACAAACAAACAAGAAGTAGATTGACAGTGTTTTTCAAATAGTGATAATATCCAGTGTTGAAGCAGTATATGGAACTGGTAGTCCCCTATACCATCAGTCAAAAGGCCAATGGTATAAGCTTTGTATAAATGCAATTTATTATTATTGTTTATATGTGTGTATTTATTGGATGGTATTTTCAAGCAAGCTTCTCACAATGTACCCCAGGATGACCTTGAACTTCTCATCCTGTTGCCTCAGGTTTCCAGTGCTGAGGTTACAGGCATACACCACTATCTCTAGCTTGAAGGCTTTTGAATATGTAATAACAGCTTTAAACTGTTAACACACTTCAACTACTAAATGCTTTAATAGGAATCTCTTTATCTCACCTGAGATACTGAGTGAGGTTTATTTATAAAGTTTTTCATATTAGCATCATTTTGAAATAAATATGTGAAATATTAACATTTACCATTTAAAAAGAGATAAATTGTGGAATATTACTACCATGGAAATAAAGTGATAATTGTCATTCATAATTGTGATATAAAACTGTATACAAATGACTCCAATTATAGAATACATAAAATGCTCATCTCTGTGGTTTTATATGTCATAAATATAAACATGGACAGAAAAAAATGTGAAAGGTAAAGTGGACTTAATGTTCCTCAACATCTTTTTCTGATGCACTTCTGTTGTGCTAGTTAGCTTTCCTCTCACTGTGGAAACTCACTGGAGACCATCAGCATTGCCTTGGTGTGTGGGTTCTCAGATCTCCATGCACAGTTGCTTGCATTGTTGCTGTGGGACTATGGCAGCATGGGAGACGACGTCAGAGTGAGAAGTAGAGGCTGCCCGCCTCATGGCGACTAGAGAGTGAATGGGAGAGAGGAAAGAGCTATAGCTGCAACATCCCTTGCAAGGATGTCCCCAGCAGCCTATCTTCTAACTAGGTTCCTCCATGAGAAGGGACGTCCCAACNGCACAGCAGGGCCTGGGCCTTTCTAGGGCATTTCANATCCAAATATAGCATCCATATGTTCCAAATACATGTCAATGAACATANATACAGCTTTTATCTTTCTAAAAACAGATGGTATAAAATAAAATATATTTTAATCCAAAAAATATGAAAGCTTATTACTGAATTATCAAGTTTCAGTTATGTGTTTTTCAGGATGAAGTTTTTTGTTTTGTAAGTTCAAAGTTAACACTAACTGTTATCTCTTGTAAGACATATTAAAGATTGAAACATGGGTGCTGATGGTTTCCTAGGAGTCCACCAAACGCATTCCAAAGAACTCAAAGTCCAGGAAACACAGAAGGGCAAAATGCAGAGAAAATAAAAACAATAGCTTTATTAAAACAAGTAAACAACTGCCTTCAGGATGGGAATGGGTCCAGAAGTCTACTAACTGTACTTTGGGTTTGGTGTTTTCTAGGGCCTTCTGTCACCCCTGTTGGTCCTGTGTAGACACACACCCTGTCTCTTCTTACACAACCACCAACTTAGGGAGCCCATTCTCACTTTCCCTGGCTACCTTTGTCCCTCTAACTCTCCCTCAAGATAAAAGTGACTGTAGTTTGCATTTCAAAATGTGTTCTCCGTACTTATATGCAGGCTGATTGCTTATATGTTAGTATTTCAGAAGTAATCTTAAAGAGACTGTATTCTGTATCCCCCCCCAAAAAAAAATATGTCAAGATTTCATTGTGGCATAGTTTATTACCTGCAGTTACATCTGGGTAGGAAGACTGATTACTTTTCTCCCTTGAAATCTTGCACAGAATAATAACAGAATATCATTCCTGGTGGTATTTTTTAAATATCTCCTATGTTTTTAATCTTTAAAAATATAAAGGATTTAACATTTAGAACATTAATAAATATTCTTAAAACTGTCCTTTAGAGAAATAATTAAATACTTTCATGATAGTTGCTTGAAATAAAATTTTGTTGAAATAAATTTATTTGAAAGTTGTTATTTAGAAATAATTGAGAAATTTAAGTCAAGAAATTAGTATTTTCAATCAGAAAATTCCATGTGTATTTCCAAGGCCTCAAAAATCACATTAGATTTTCCTCAAAAACTTTAAAAATGTATTAATCTATGTGTAGGTGTTTGTGTGCACCACAAGCATGCAGAAGCCCTCAAAGGTCAGAAGAGGACAGTGGATCCCATGGACCTGGAGTTACACATCATTGTGAGTCACCTTATGTGGGTCCTGGGAACCAAAGCTAAGTCCTCTGCAAGAGTGGTTAAGTATTCCTAACCACTAAGCCATCTTTTCAAAAAATTTTAAGACATCACAACAAGCTTTGAATATTAGTAGAGAGAACCATGCTAGATTTTCTCACTGCAAAAAATACACTGAANAATGAGCAAGCAATCTAAGAATCTTCAGTGCCAAATCATCTACCCTTCATACTCACAGTAAGGAAAATAGATTTTTATAGTTTGTGTGCACATATTTCAGGATGTGATTTTTTTATATTAGATCATGTACGCAAATGCATCTCAAATAAATATGTAAGAGGCAAAAATAATGTCAAATAATTCTGAGTCACTGAGATAAGTCTAGATGTCTTCAAACACATTTAAATCTCAGTGTATTTTATATAAGGGCAAGTTTATGATAAGACNCTGTGNCCCTTTTTTATATATATAAATAATAGGTGTCTGGTGAAGTTTTTATACTTTCAGTTTAGAAAGAAGAGAGAAAGAGAGGTTTTGAACAAGGTTGCACACTTAATTTATTGCCCACATGAATTCTCTGTTATCCTCTAAGTCTTGGAAGGTAGAAGTTGGACACTGACGGTAATTATTCTGGATTGAACTGCATGAAGACAGCTCAGTGTAATTGTGTACTTCAAAGAAGTGCAGCCATGTGTCACTCTGAGCAACCATAATGAATATAACTGCTCAGCGAGGCCTCTGCAAAAATGATCTGTGTAGATAAGTGATTTTCTGTAGAAGGCTGATGAAACTACATGTGTGTGGACACAGTGGCTTAAAAAAAAAAAAGAAAGATTGTAACTGTGAATCAAATCATCTTTTGAAAATCTTGAATCAAAATGGGTTTTTAAGTGCACTATTAAAAGAAGTTTTAAAACTACAAGAAATGACACTAAAATAGATGGTGAACTTTTAAGATCATTAAAAGATTCATAAAAAGAACTTTCTTTTTAATTCATAAAAGCAACCCTGCTCGAATCTGACTGCGGATAATTGGGAGGAGAAAAAAAGTCCTCTTCATCTGGAAGAACTCATGGACTTATGTGTCTTCTAACCACAGGAAGTTCTGAGTGTAAAGCTGGGTGCACTCTACTCAGACTTTCCCACTTGAAAAAGGCAGACTAGTTCTCTTAAATACATATGAATGTGGCTATCACACATGTGTGGGTCTAGCCTACATCATTATGTGAGAAAGACATCAAAGACTGCAGGACCATTCATGAAACATTTGTAAGCAACTTTGACTGCTGGCACTGAACTCAAAGCCATGGATTTAGGGATGACTATGATGCACATTAGGAGTGCAGGCCATTGGTGGAGCTTCCCTTAGCATGTTCAAGGCTCTAGCTTCAATCCTCAGCACAGTTATCATCAAAAAATTAAGAACATAAGAAGGTAGAAGGATTCTGCCCTAACAAAAATATAATCAAATGAATGAGACAGGCCTGTGATCATACACTTCAATCCCTGAGACCACAAGATTTAGGAGGAGGAGTACTCGCTATGTTCTTGGAAAGATCAATATTTTATGGGACATAACGAACTGTATTGCGGATTTTGGTTTGGTTTTGTCTTGAGACACAGCCGATCTCAGTGGGCTGGCCTCAGTTTCACAGTTTTGCTGCCTCAGACTTAGCAGGTTTACACCACCACACTTGACTTACCAGGGTCTTTTTGAAGAATCCATAAATATAAGTTATAGAAAGCACGTCTTCCAAAGAAAAGAGAGGAGCAGAATTAGAAAACTACTCGACTTGTTGGCATCCTCCTGGATACCCTCTTACTTAGTCACAAAGTGCTGGCGAACTGCTAAAGCCAATAGTTTCCTAACTTTCATAACATAGGGACTTTATTATTGCTGTTTTTAGTTTCAATGCAGACTTGACCTTGTATCTTTCACTTTTGTGTAATGAGGTAACATTTTGAAATGCTGAGACTAAACTCCTTCAGCCTCGGTCTTTGTTCTTTTCTCCAAGGAGAGCTGGCTTAGCCAGAAAGAGTCAGTGTGTGCGTGTTCATACATTCACGAGTGCACACGTGTGTGTGTGTGTGTGTGTGTGTGTGTGTGTGTGTGTGTGTGTGTGTGTGTGTGTGTGTGTGTGTGTGTTTAGCCCCTAAATATACCCTTAAATATTCTAGGAGAAACAGCAGGCAAAATAGGGTTTTGCAGAAAGAAACTACCTCTCAGTGAAATGACCAGCAGAAACTGACCTTCCTCCCAAATGTGGTGATGCTGCCTTGACCAACTAGCACGCATCCCTTAGAGAGTACAAGCACTCTGTGAGGGGGGCCTGAATGAGGAGCCAAAACACTTTCCTTCTGAGACCACATCTGCCTCTGTAAGAAGTCCCAGCAGTTACTGNTCTTAACTAGCTTCTTTTCATGGGTGAGATGTTACTGTGGACAAGGAATAGCTAAGGTCACTTCTGGTTCTAAAACCCCCAAGTCATGTGTGAAAGCATAACGGCATAAGAGCATAAGTTAACCTGTAAGTCCCACTTGCCCTGGGACATATAGCTTCCTAGAATCTGGGGTTTGTGGTTCTTGTGAAATAATAGGCCACATGTTTTTCATTCTCCTAAACAAGTTTGTTTGTCCCAAATGCACTGGATGTGTTTGATCACACGTAGGCGGGAGGTATATAGGTAGGAAGTATGTCAGGATATGCTTGCCCCTAGTTGGACCTGATGGGAAATATGGCAGCCTTATGGGTTTGCCTTTAGAAGCCTCTGCAAAATGTGACTCATCATCATTTTGTGGGAATCCATGGACCTGGCCAGAGTCCATCATCCTGGCCAATATTTAATTAAAGCTTGCTTCAAATTTGGCTCAAAAATTGTGGTAGTGGTCTTATTCTTAATGGATTTAAGAAAAGGCAGCTGCTGTGATTGGTCCTGTGAAAGACACTGCGAAATTTCAATAGAGAACTTAAAATGCAATTCTGAAACCAGAACAACACAGAAGTAAGTCCTGATCTTAGTTTCAAATATTGCCACTGACCAGAAGCAATCAGAGCTCCTCTGATGTGGCTGATTCCACAGCTAAAGTCAGGAAGCTCAAGGGGAGCCTGGGTCACTCAAACCATGGCTACATTAAAGGCCAGAGAGGTCGGNTGATAGTAGTTCCCACTTATCAGATCTGGGAAAATGTGGACATTAAAATTAAAAATAAAAATAANAGCAATGGAGTCTAAGACCATCGGACTTCATATGAACAATATAATTAAGGCAAGCAAAAATGCTCTTCCTTGGCATGCAATAGACATAAAGTGAAAACTACCACAAGCAAACACTACAACTAACATCATAAATGGATACTAAAAATCTATTAGAGCCATGTTCAATGAAGAACAAAATTTTTTCATAACTGCAAAGTATTTCTACACAGAAAATAAGAACCACTGTAATGGAGATGCCTGATTGATATGCCTTAACTAACTAGTTAAATCACTGATCATCACCAACTGTGGGACAATTGATATCAAGCACTCCCAATCATGATCAGCAGAAGGGAACAAGAAAAATCACATAAGCAATATTAACTCTCAAAAAAATAGTATTCTGAACTTCATCATTAACACATAACAGGAAACACTGGACATTACAATAACACATGCTGGTAATAGCAGCAGCCAAGGGTAGAGACAGGAGGACTTGCAAGTTTGAAGCTGGTAAGATGGCAGGGGGATAAATGTGCTTCTTGCATAAGCCTGGCAACCTGAGTTCAATCCCTGAACCCCATGAAATGGTGGAAGGAGAGAACTGACTCTGCAACATTGTCTTCTTGTTTCCATGTGCATGCTATGGCAGGTGGGTACCTGGGTATGCACACACATACATAATAATAATAATTATAGTAGCAATAATAATAATTTTTAAAAGGACTTTCAAGTTTGAGTCCAGGCTGGACTAGATATCAAGACCTTGTCTCAAAAAGGAAAGAAAAAGGGGTGAGGCAATAACAGTTCAATTCTAATTAACAAATACTGTCCAAAGAAGTATTGTAAGTTTTTCAAACATCATTGTATTGAAAACAACAAAGAACAGGAATGCTGTGGAATTGTTCTAGACTAAAGGCTTCAAAACACAAAACACAGTATACTACTGGGTCCTGGATCAATTTTAAAAATTCTGCAAAGGACATAATTATGACTACTGGTGAAATTGGGCTTATGTTAGTGAGTAGCCATAGATCACACATAAGAATGTAGAAGTTATGTCTTCCATCTTCAATCAAGGAAACACTGAACAAACAACTCTTCTTAGATCCATCATAGAATTCAGATTGCAAGATGAGTTGTTGTTATAAAACTTGAATAAACAGAAAATCACAGAAACCCAGCAGCAGATGGCCAAAGATGAGCCTACAGGCAATTGAGGAAAGCTGGGAGCAGAAGCAGGGGGTCCTCCCCAGGGAAGAGCACACCAATTGTTTGTCCAGTGCCAAATGGTCAGCCCTGAAAACATACATACAAATAACATTATATGGACTCAACAGGTTATATTTGGGGATACACACACACACACACACACACACACACATATACATATATATATATATATATATACACACACACACAAATACAGATATATATCAAATAACAATTGAAGACAAAAGAGGTCATGAATTTAAAGGACTGTAAGGAGGAACATATGGGAGGGTTTGGAGGGAGGAAAAGGGAAGAAGAAATGTAATTTAAAAAAATAAGATGAAGAATTTAAAAGTAGCTATAATGATAAGCTAAAGTATTATGTCCATTATGTTTCTTCTTGCTATCACAAACTACTTGAGGGAAACAACTCAGGAGTTTATTTTGGCTCACAATTCAAGAAGACACAACTCATCCTGGCAGAGCAAATATGGCGGCAGGAGCTGGAGGCTGCTAGTCACATTGTGTCTACAAGCAGGAAGCAGAGAACCAACAGGAAGTAGGCTGGGCTATAAGNCCTCAAGNCCCACTCCCAATGACCCACTCCCTGCAGTAAAGCTCCAGACTCCTAAACGTGTCACAGCCTTCCCAAATCATGCCNCCAGCNGAGGACCAAGTGTTCAAATTCATGAGCTTGTGGGAAACATTTCACATTCAAANCACAATGGGCAGCCTGCAGGAAAGATGGACAACATATGAGGANGACTGGGCAAAGGAAACAGAGAGAGGAAACTAGAAAGAATAAAAAGGAAATCCTAGAAACCAAAAACCATAGCAGACGGTAAAAATTAGCATTTTCAAGTCTATTTTTTAAAAGGTGACAAAACGAATATTAGATTTTCTAAGAAAATGGCTGCTAAAACATCTAGTGGCTTTGTCTTCCACTTAATTACAAGTGTTTCAGAAAATGGTCATAATTATGAGGAGAGAAACTAGCAGAGAAAATGCTAAAAATTGTTTGCTCTAGGAAAAAGACGTGCAAGGGTTTATGCGTTTTCCTTATTCTTATAAATGTTTAAATTCCTTTCAAGCCTTAAGAAAAGATATATTCCACAAGGTAATATAATCTAAATGGCAAACAA
>LZPO01087627.1:17057-40248 GCA_001675575.1 Neotoma lepida | reverse complement strand
TAGGGGGAAGTGGCACATAAACCTTGCAGTAGGATAGCAGAGGAAAACAACCTCCTGAGAACAAAGTGGGAAGAAACAAGGAACAACTCCAAAGGAGCAGCTCTGTGATGGGTCAAAATGTGTCTCATGAGTATTTGGCTGCCTCAGCCACTGGAACATCAATGTGAATCAGAAAGAATGGCCAATTGTACTGACAGCGTTAAACTATATATATCATAATCTGTCATACAAGGGAAAAGCCCTCAATTTATTCTTAAAGACACTGTCATCACCCATTGTCACCAATGCACATCACTCCACAAACACCCAGCCCTGGGAGTCCAAAGGAAAGGGGTGTAGAATGCTCCTTCAGGCAAGATGTCTCCAAATCAGACTGTGGACGAAAGGGAAAAGACACAGGTGCAGGTTGTAGTTGTCAAACTAAGAAACACATTTTTAGCTCATAATTGAGAAACNACTCCACAGCTGAACTGTCGTAAGGGAGAAAGGAAGGCTGAAAAGAATCCAAACAGAAACTGCTTACAAAAGCTTGAAATTCCTCTTTAATCTCCTAAACAGATTTTAAAGAATCAGTGTCTTCGCTGTTTCCCACAGCTGTTCATGAAGTTCAACCACTTACAGTGCTCTGTCAGACAGAATTGAATTAGTCATCACCTCCTAAGAGAAGTAGAGCGTTTGGGTGGTGTGGGTCAGACAACTCGTGAATAAACTGCTTAGTGCTTATTTGCCAGAGTCTACAGCTATTCTGAGTTAGACTTCAAAGAGCTGTATTTGTCTGATGAGTGCTGTAGTGAGAGTGTTTGCATCCTCTAAGGGGTGTGTGTGTGTGTGTGTGTATGTGTGTGTGTACATATACATGTATATGCATATGTGTGTGTATGTGTGCTGAAACCTAATTCGATGATATTTGGTGCCTTTGTGCCAACTAAGTCATGAGGGCAGAGCACCCATGAATGAAACCTTATGAAAGGGACCCAAAAAAACTTCCTTCCCTTTCTACTATGTGAGGTGATAAAAGGGCAGCTATCTGAGAGCCCAGGATGTAGACCCTCACCAACACTGAATTCCTCAAGGCCATCGTCTTGAACCTGCTATCTCTGACCTTGAATTTGCTGGCCTCCTGAATGGCAACAAATACATTTCTATTACATATGAATCATTTAGTCTATATCTTATTATGGCGACACTATCAAACAAAAACAACCAATGAAAGTTTATTTAGGGAAAATATGTCAAATTACTGAGCATTTGCACAGGAATAACTTTATGGTATATTTCTCATTATTTCCCACAAGATCAAGAACCCCATGGAAGTATTCTTATTCGTATCAGATGTCCACTTGATTACATTGAGGAATATGTAGAGAACTCTCAAAGCCTTATGTCTGTGTCTGTGAGGTACTTTTCAGAGGAGAGAGAACTATCAGCTGGATGAGTGAAGTTCTGCTCTCAGTGAGAATGAGGAAGGTCTATTCAGTAAGGGCGCGCATCATCCACCTAGCTCGCCGGCAGCACGAAGAAGAGGACAAATGCTACTGGAAAGTGTTTTCTATCTGTCTGTCTGTCTGTCTATCTGTCTGTCTATCTATCATCTATCTATCTACCTGTCTGTCTATCTATCTATCTATCTATCTATCTATCTTACTATCACTATCACTCACTCCGTCCCTCCGTCCCTCTCTCCCTCCCTTTCTCCTTCCCTCTCCCTCTCTCTGCCTGTCTCCTTCCCTCCCTCTGTCACGATTCTCCCCTCTCCCTCTCTCCATGCCCAGCTGAGACACAATCTTCCTCCGTTGCCCTTGAATGTTAAAAATTCAGGTTTGTCAAGCCTTGAACTCTAAAACTTAATTCAGAAATCCCCTGGGTTCTCAAGCNTCTGGTCTCACTCAGACTGAAAGCCACACCATGAGCTTGCCTGGTTCAGACTCTAGCCAAACTACACTACCCACATCCAAAGGTCATCAGTGAACAGTCTGCTATGGAATTTAGCCTCCATATGCTTGAAACGGTTTCCCTAATAAACCCTCTCTGGTCTCCTGTCTGTATGTATGCCCATGTCTGTATCCTCTTGCTCTGTCTCTCTGCAGAACCCTAGTTTACGCACCAATAAAGAGCTGTGGGCACTGGGATGTCCCTGAAGGTAAGGGGATAATGAGAGAGCAAGGATCTCTACCATCTTATTAGAAAGGAAACTTGTCTCCTGGGATCACATTAACATTGCAATGATCTTACTCTCACTAGAACTTATTTCCAAGAACCAGCAAGTGTGCCTATTTCACTCCACCTTCCTTTAGTTCCTTCCCCTTCCTTTTTAATGCATAGTTTTATTCCCCTGTATGCTTTGCTTGTACCTACCAAGTTACCTTTCCTTTACATGCACTCTTCTCATTAACAAGTCCCTTCTCTCTAATCTGACAGCTTTCTAGTAGCTATATTACCTTAAACTCTTAAGTCTTTAACTATTTAAAGTCTCCTTTCTTGATTTATTGCTGTTCTGGTGAATGTAGGTGCCCTTGGGAGATAGAGGCATAAGAGTGTTCAGACCCAAATGAGATAATCCAGTGAAAGCACAATGTGACAAGAGCCATGTGCTGGNAGGAATACAGTACTGGGTCACAGTATTTGGGCTCTTATGTAACTGCATTGCCAAAGGAGATTCCTCTTCAGCTTTTTAAAATTTCTTGAATATGGTTTTAAAGAGTTCCCAAATTCCAGCCCCTCAAAAAAGAGAACGTCTTGTTCATCATTCTTCCAAAACTTGGAAAGAAAAACAAAGCTTCAAAATTTGAACCGACTAATACAGATTTATTCAAAGGAAGAAAGAAAGGGAAGAGGGGAAAGAAGAAGAAGAANAAACATGTCTAGCCATCACATCCCCAGGGANCTGCCATGTGTCACAAATGGCCCATATTCTGTAATGATTGAAATAGCTTTTTAATTGAGTGCCGACACTTGTATGTCATCAAATGATCACTTTCACAGACACTTTTAGACCATTTTCATATATTCTCTGTACTCATCTGACAGCCAGAATTATTGAAATACTCTTCTTTTAATGAACAGACTTTTCTCTAATTTGAACATGTCAACCTCTCACGACACTAGCTTTAGCCGCACATGGCTCTTAGCAGATTGGGGATAAGGACAAGAGCTTTTCATCCACTTACTCTTTTTTTCTATTTTATCTATGCACTATCTTTTTACAAATTGAAGACTAGAGGATGAATTTGTGATTCACTTTCCACTTTCAAAATTGAGAGGCTAATATTATGGTGGGTGAGAATATTTCCCTCAGGACTTCAAGCGAGAGAGCCATGGCGTATTCCCAGATAATGAGGTCTCTAGATAAGTACAGCAGCAGACAAACTAAATGCATTTTACATAGCATGTCTAGAAGGAATAACCAAGTCCTCAAGTTTTCCTCAAGTCCTAAGTAAAGTCCTTGAAAGTTAACCTACTGAGAATTTTTCACTTCTAAAGTGTTAAAATAAGTAAGAGTAAAAAAAAAAAGTCATAGTATTTTTATGAATGCCAAGGTCATAAGTTGTCTGGCATGGGACGTTTTGCACATGATGGGTTTAGAACAAATATTTACTGAAAGATCCAGGTATCATGTCAGGAAAATGTAAAAGACTGCCATTTTTCTCAGTGGCCTAGAAACTGGAGAATATTTTTCATGGTTGCTGTATATAGACTAGACATTGTGCAGTACTAAACAGTTGCATTATTCTGCAAAGGTGTGCCCCTTGACTCTTAACATTNCTCCAATAATAATAGAAAACAGTTTCTGAAAACAGTAAATTCAGTAAAACAAAAACAAAAAAAAGGTTAAAAACAGGGGTGGGAAGATTGCTCATTGGACAAAGTGATCAGCACCCACATATAAGCTACAAGTGGTGGCATTCAGTAACCTCAGCATTGTAGAGCAAGAGACAGGTGACTCCCCAAAGATTACTGGTCAGTCAGTCTAGCCAATCAATGACCTCCAGTTTTGATGATGGGCTTAGTCTCAAAAGAAAATAAGATTTAAGAACAATAGAGGAAGATACCCAGTACTGACAGCTAGCCTAAATATGCACACACACACACACACACACACACACACACATGTGTATGTGTTGAATTATAAAAGTAGATTGTGCACTTGGGAAGTTGAGGCAGGAGGATTATGAGTTCAAGGTTGTCTTGGGCTGTAGAATTTTACCCCCAAAATAAACCAAACAAAGGAGTAAAACATCTGGTAGTGCAATAGTACATAGGATGGGACTTCAGTTATGTACAATACATACCACATATTACAGAAGCATCTTCAAAAATATAAAATTAAATTCTTCACAAGTAATAATGAAGGGAAGGATGAGAGACTGCCTAAATAAAACAGCTCTGTTTTCTAAAACAAATACAAAAGCACAGATTATCTTTAATTATATTGATGGAATTGTTCATGATATTGGAAAACACTCAAAACTTAATTTTAAATAAAAAGGAGATTCCCCAACAATATAGATATTATAAATATAAGAATTCATATATAGAAAAAAGCTTGTACCAAAAAGTTTGTAGTTCCATTTTCATGGGAAACATTGATCCAAACTGTAACCACATGGTCAGNACTAGAAACACACCTTCTGTCATGGAACCCTGAGGGAAATCAAGTAGAGTACCTTCTCAACAGTATGCTGAGTGCCAGCAGAAGGAACAAAGGCCCCACTGCTCCAAGCTCCCCAAAGAGCAGAGACACAGTCCTGTGGAGCCTGATATGATGGTTAATCTTGGTTGTCAGCTTTACTGCAACTGGAATCAACTAAAACCCATGTTGCTGGGCACTCTTGTGAAAGATTTTCTTAATCAAGTTATTTGTAGCAGAAAGACCCTTCCTAACTCCAGGCCACTCTTTGTGATGGCAGCTCAGAAAACAAGACAGGGAAGAAGGAAGCTTCCTTGTTGGCAACCTTGTCTATCCTTGCTGCAGCCAGTGTTAAGCCAGGATGCCAGTGTAGACTGAAAACCAACAACTCTCCAGGAATCCACCTGGACTCCATCACCAGACTGGGGCTGAATAAATATCCAGTCTCATAGACTGAAAAACTACTGGATTCTCAGTCTTTCCCTCCTAAGACACTCATTGTTTGAACTACCAGGACTACAGTCTATAGGTCAGTCTAATAAATAAATCATACACACACAAACATTGACTGCACATGGGACACACACACACACACACACACACACACACACACACACACCTACACCTATTCCTTTAGAGAACTCTGCCTAATATACCTAACTTGGCAGTTTTTCTGTCTGCAGGATCTTAAAAGAGACACCCGCAGTATCCTGATGAGATGGGCCCAAGGAGAGAGGGTCAATGTGAGTCACATTCTGAGATCTTCCTGTGCATGAAAGAATGTACTAAGTACTTTGTTATGAAACATGTTTTACCCTCATAACACCCTTAGGAATAGAACATTTTTATTACCTCCATCATTTTTGAGATGACGAAGTCAATACTCACATCAACATTAGCAAGTAATTAGTACACAGCAAAGCCCAGAACAGATATATAGATCTTCCTGATTGCCCAGACTATATGTTTTAAAACATTTTATTCATCGTCTAGTGAAAATAATGCAGACACTAACTACCTCATTACCTTCTTTTGATGTTAAAGTCTTACACCNACGAAGTCTGCCACTTGGCATTGGCTCAGACCTATTTCTCTGGTTGCTATATAGACAACTGCACAGAATACAACACACAAGCACAATGCTCTACAGACTCAAGGCATCCCAAGAAGCATGCAATACAGTTTTCAATCTAGCAATCAGAAAGAGAAAGTGGCTATCTNCCAGACTGCTATTCCAAAACAGATAATTGCTGCAGCTCTCACTCTGCTCACAAAGTGCTTTTGCGAAGGTGACACTTACACCCTTGGAGGTCAACCCACACTTCACTGACAGCTACCAGTTCAGCTCTGTCAACCTGAATCCGCTTGCTCATGGGGTTTCCAGAGCACATTGCTTACCAAGCCATTATTATTTTGTACCTATGCCCAGAGAGCTCTACAAAGTGTGCATTTTAATCAGCCTGAAATAGCTAAATAAATAAATAGCTCATAGGTAATATGTAATTTACTAGAGAAGAAACAGCCCTGACTTACTGCACTCACAATCCACAGCCCGATGCCTCCAGTGATTATTTGCAGAATTCTGTGGTGCAGAAAAGCTGAATCTCATTCCTTAGCCTATTCCTTAAAATTGTTAGTTGATGGATCTTTCCTCAGCTTGCCTCAAATGTTCTTGTTCATTGCCACTCTGAAGTAAGCATATTTCACTGAGCAGATGCACCTATGCATGGAGAACGATCCATTCAACGTCCCTTACATGCTTACCCAGTCTCTAGAGGGAATCCAATCAAGTGTTTAGAATCATTAAAGCATCTTTTCCTCTCCTTGATGCAGANAAAATGCGAATTTAGAGATCTACGAATCATTGTCAAATCGGGGTGTCAATCTATTTTGTGACTTCCACTGAGATCTGTGATGTNCTAATTTTGCAAGGTCTGGGCAGAATTAGTTGAAATGTATTAGGAGAAGAGAGATAAAGTATGGCTGTTGCTTGATGGCAAGACCAAAAGGTTTGGAAAATACTGAATGGTTTTCAATATGAGCTCTACAGCTTCAGGGCATCTATGGACTCCTTAATTGCCTGAGAAAGTTTATGTATGTGAATGTCCATGCTCTACCACTTATGGATTAAGAATCATTATGTTACTCACAAAGTCCTGGGAAATAACATCTATAAAATTAGTGTGGGTTTCACTAATACTTATCTTAAGAAAATGCACTCACATTGGTTGTTTGCTCATTTGCATCAGGCCACTCCATTTCTTGTTTTGCACTCCATCTATTTCCCCTTCTAACTTATTTTTTGAGACATGGCTTCACTAAGTAGCCAAGGACCATCTTGAATGCTCGATTGCTGGCCTTGCCTCTCTACGTGCTGGGATGTTACTACACAAAGCTTCTCTGCAAACTTCTTGTATTGACCCATGTCACTGTTGCATAAGATACACTTCAAAGGATGATCCTGTAGTCTTTTCTCCTGAGTCTTCCAGTGACTGATCTTAGTTTGGCTTTTTCCTTATGTTTGAATCTATGCTGTACTTAGATCCTGGGGGAATCACTTAGAGGCAGAGGAGTGAGGGAAAGAGAGAGAGAAAGAAAGAGAGAACATTCCTTAATTCGTGCATTCATTGTCACAAATCCAATATCTAATCAAAGCCAGAGATAAGTCGAGACTTTTTCTGCAGACCTGATTGGACTATGTTTGCATGAATAATCTCATACTGTGAGCTATCAGTCACCCATGGAAATGTCAATAGTTTTAGCATTTCTCACTGTAATTAAATTACCTGTAAAGAAATTTTTCTTCCCTAAAATTAGAAACTATGATACAACATTAGAAGAAATATGAATTAGAAATGAATGGGAAATTATATGAAATATTCCTACCAGTCATATTTTGAGCTCCATAGCTAATCTAGTCAATTTATCAGCAAATCCCATTAGCATTTCTGGTAAAAAAGTATGTTCTTTATTTCCTGACTCTGGTCTGTTTCCACTCTTCCACTGCTCTCATTTTGTATTGCTGTGATTATTGCAACAGCCTCCTTAGCATCTGAGATTCCAGAGCACCTTTTTCACAGAGCAGAGAGGCTTTTAACCTGTGAGCTGGATCCAGCCACTTCTCTTCTTCCAATGTCCTCAGGCCTTGTTCAGTCATCATAAGAGAAGCTTCCTCNTGCAGCAGATAGAAACANACATAGAGTCTCACAGCCAGACATTACACAGAGTAAGAGATCTTGACTCAACCTTAAGTCAGATATCTCCACCAAATCCCACCCCTCCAAGATAAGGGAACCCCACAGAGGAGGATGTGAAAAGAGTGAAGAGCCAGAAGGGATGGAGGACACCAAGAAAACAAAGCCTCTAAACCAACAGGAGCAAAGCTCAAATGACCTCACAGAAACTAAAGCAGCATGCACAGGGCCTGCACAGGTCTGCACCAGGTCCTAATGGCTTCCAGTTCAGTATTTTTATAGGATTCCCGAGTGCGTGAATGAGTGGGTGTCTGACTCTTGTGCCTTCTCTTGGGCTCTTTTCCTTCTGTTGGTTTGTCTTGTCCAACTCCTATGTGATAGTTTTTGTTTTATCTTATTATATTTTATTTTGTTACNTTTTAAAACTGAATGAATGCACAAATGAAAACCTAGCCACTGGGGTAAAAGTGCACAACTTAACTGTCACTTATACTTGCTACAAGAGTAAAAATCAGTTTTCTCCAATAGAGTGACACTGGATATATCAACCAATCCAGGGAAGGTGTTACGTTTAAGAGTAGCTGACCAATACATAAGGGACTCCACACTTTTTTGTGTGCTTTTATTCAGTTAGTTTGGTGTTTTGTTTTGTTTGGGTTTTTTCTTTTTGAGTGTTGTTTTATCTTGTTTTCTTGGTTTGAGGGGATTTTGTTGTGTTGGATTTTTGTTTGTTTTTTGAGAAAGAACTTAAATTTGGGTGGGTAGGGAAGGGGAGGGATATGACAGGACTTAGGGGAGGGGAAGAATATGATCAAAATATATTTAAATTTAAAAATTGTTATAAATAATAAAAAATAAAAATAAATTTTTAAAAAGATAAGAAATAAAAACAAATTTGAAGATGTTATACCACTTGATTTCAATGAATGTGAATGTGTNCGTGTTTAAGAAACATCACCAACCTTTCATAAAGCAAAATAGTAGAGAACATTTCCAAACTCATTCATTAAGGCCATCTTATCCTAATATCAGTATCAGACAAAGTCATTATGGGACATGACATTCTAGAACAATGTCCCTAAGAACATAGATATAAAAGATGATAATAAGAAAACAAAAGCAATCCAACTTTGGCAATATGCAGAAACAATTATACAACGACCAACTGGAACTGAACCAAGGAATCAATGTTGATTTAACAGCACCAAATCAAGCAATTGTATGTGTGTATTTCAAAATCCCAAGGCTTAGCCATCTCACATTGTTTAGTCTGGAATGAAATAGAACAAGTTTTAAATATACACCATGTTTCTTGGTTTCAACTATAGTCATAATCTCTGGGATTTCCACAATGATGTGTATGGCTATTTGACTCAAAAGCATAGTGACTCATTTCAAATTTTTATTGTTTTTTTAAAATAATATTATTTATTACTTATTTAACTAGGTAATTGTAAAATAACATGTGTGACTATGGAAAGTTGCTTATGGTGTTTAGGATCCAAAAAAAAGAAGCACAAAGGAATGATTAGAGGCTGAATCAAGTGGTGATTGTTAACTAGACACATCACAGTGTAGGAGAAGCAGACAGCCATGCTCAGGTTCCAGTTATCTTTCAGAAAGATTTTGTGGCTATTGACAACTATGTAGTAATCATCTAGTATAGTTAACTTGTGTCTTTTAAAGGAGAACAGAGATTGGAAAAAGGAAATGATCAGTTATAAACAGATGCTAACACATAGCCTGACCATACTTTGGGCTGTGTTCATCAGAGACAGAGAGATAGATATAGATAGAAGATATAAATAGAAGATAGATAGGTAATGATGGATAAGAGACAGACCCATACTGAGAAAAAGATATATCTGGAGTAGCTTAATATTTTTGATAATATTTTAATTATTAATTAAATTTATATTATAGATATAGAAAATAGTGTACTTTTAATATTGTATTGTTATAAAGATACTATTTTTGTAATCAGCTAACATAAAGTTGTATATTTTAATTGTTANTAAGAACATGAAAGCTTTTTAAATGCCATTAGTCATTAAGAAAGACAGAGATTCATAGCCAAGCACCAGGCTGAGCTCCAGGAGTCCAGATGAAGAGAAGGAAGAGGGATTCTATGAGCAAGGGGTATCAAGATTATGATGGGGAAACCTACAGAGACAAACAAACCAAGCTAGTGGGAACTCATGAACTTTAGACCGACAGCTGTGGAGCCTCCATGGGACTAGACTAGGCCCTCTACATAAGTGAGACAGTTGTGTAGTTTGATCTGCTTAAGGGCCCCCAGGCAGTAGGATCGGGATCCATCCCTGGTGCATGAGCTGGCTTTTTGGAGCCCAGTACCTATGGTGGGACACCTTACACAGCCTTGATACTGGGGAAAGAGCTTGAACTTGCCTCAACTGAATGTACCAGGCTCTGCTGACTCCCAGATGGAGACCTTACCTCGTTGGAGGAGGGAATGGGGGCGGGGAGGCAGAAGGAGGGAAGTGAGGAGGATCTGTGATTGGTATGTAAAATGAATAAAAAATTTCTTAATTAGCCGGGCGGTGGTGGCGCACACCTTTAATCCCAGCACTCGGGAGGCAGAGGCAGGCGGATCTCTGTGAGTTCGAGGCCAGCCTGGGCTACCAAGTGAGTTCCAGGAAAGGCGCCAAAGCTACACAGAGAAACCCTGTCTCGAAAAAAAACCAAAAAAAAAAAAAATTCTTAATTAAAAAAAAGAAATAAACTCGAGGCTGCTGGGTATTGACCCAGGGCCCTTGCAAAGTTAAAAAAGAAAAAGAAATAAAAAAGAAAAGGCAAATGGAGTTCAAGGAATAGCTTAGTTAAGAACACTGGCTGCTCTTGCAGAAGACCTGGTTTGGTTTTAAGTGCTCACATGGTGGCCCATAGCCATCTTTAACTACAAATCCAGGGTTATGATCCCCTCTTTTGGCCTTCACTGGCATCAACTCACTCATGGGGGATATTCAAACATGTAGGCAAATGCCCACATGCATAAAAAAATGTAAAAACAAAAACTGCAAACTTTATCCACAAAGAGCTATTTCTGTCCATCTACTACAATAGCTTCAGTAAAAGTGACAAATAAATAAATAAATGCTGGAAAGTAGCTGGTATGCTCATATGTTCCTCAGAAATGAAAAACAAACATCTTGGATAAAAGTTTCACACTTCCTTATAAAGTTATACATAAACTTACCACCCAGTACAAAAATTCCACTCAGTATCTATGAAGACAAAATTAAACTCTGTAGGCATACAAAGTCTGTGCATGTGAATGCCAGAATTATTCACAGTAGTCACAAACTGAACATTAATTAAATGACTGTCACCTAAAGAATTGATTAAAAATAAAATAAAATCTATAAGATTCAATATGCAAAATTTTTTAAAAACATAAAAAAGAATGATACATATATTTAGCTTTTTTTTGAACAAAAAGAAACTACTTTTTTTTTACATTGTGTGTGTATATGTGTATGTGTGTGTCTGCATGTGTGTGTTATGCATATACCTGTCCTGGCATGGCCATGGATGAGAGGATAGCTTGTAGGAGTCGGTTCTCTGCTTCCACATATAAGTTCCAGGAAGCAAGCTCAGGTCCTCAGACCTGGTAGCAAGTACCCTTAACCACCAAGCCATCATGTCAGGCCTGAAAATATTTTAACAAATAATTTTAACTTATACTCAGGGAAAATATTTAGGAGACAAAATACTAAAAATGTCTACAATATAGTCAATACTAGTCATTTCATAAATTTCTTTTTATTTTTTATTTATTCTTCTCTCATATATTACATGCCCACCACAGTTTCCCTCCTGCTCTGTGAGTGTCTCCCCCACAACTCCACCTCTCCTGTCCAGTTCCTCCCCATCCTCCTCTGTTTCTCTTCAGAAAAGGGCAGACTTCNTGTGGATATNAAGCAAAAATGACATAGCAAATTGCAGTTAAGATTAGGCACCTCCCCTTGTATTTGCCTGCAAATTTATTTTTTTAACAAGATGTTATTTTTTTTAGCAAGTGAGTTATACTTCATTGTGTAAATGCATCANATTTTCTTTATTCATTCTTTGGTTGAGGGACATCTAGGTTGTTTTCAGTTTCTGGCTATTATAAATAATGTTGCTATAAAAATAGTTGAGTAAGTGTCATTGTGGTATGATGGAGCATCCTTTTGGTATATGCCTGGGAGTGGTAGAGCTGGGATCTGAGGCAGATCAATTCCCAATTTTCTGAGAAACCATGATATTGGTTTCTAAAGTGACTATACAATTTGCACTCCCACCAGCAATGGAGAAGTGTTCCCCTTGCTCCACATCCTTGCCAGCATAAGCTGTCACTTGTGGTTTTGATCTTAGCCATTCTGACAAGTATAAGATCTGTCTCTTATACACATCTAGATGTGTATAAGAGACAGGGCTAAGAATGTTAAACTTTTTTTAGGTGCTTCTCAGAAATTTGAGATTCTTCTGTTGAGAATTCTCTGTTTAGATCATGGTATTGGCACAAAAACAGACAGTTTGATCAATGGAATCAAATTGAAGACCCAGACATAAATCCACANACCTATGGACACCTTGACAAAGAAGTCAGAATTATACAATTGAAAAATAAAGCATCTTCAACAAATGGTACTGGTCTAACTGGATGCTAGCATGTAGAAAAATGCAAACAGACCCATATCTGTCATCCTGCACAAAATTCAAGCCCAGATATATCAAAGACCTCAACATAAAACCAGATGCACTGAACCTAATAGAAGAGAAAGTGGGGAATACCCTTGAACACATTGGCATAGGAAACAACTTCCTGAACAGAATATCAATAGTGCAGGCACTAAGATTGACAATTAATAAATGGGTTCTCATGAAACTAAANGCAAAGGACACTGTCAATAGGACAAAATGGCAGCCTACAGAATGGTAAAAGATCTTCACCAACTCCACATANGACAGAGGGCTAATTTCCAAAATATATGAAGAACTCAGGAAACTAGACATCAACAAACCAAATAATACAATTAAAAATGGGGTTCATAAATTTCTTTAGCGGACACTGCCCTTACTGTTCTTGTTTTGTTTTGTCAAATTGACACAAGTTAGAAGAAGAAACCACAATAGAGAAAATTCTTCTGTAAGACTGGCCTTTAGACAAGTATGTGGAGTATTGTATTGACTAGTGTTTGATGTGAGAAGGCCCAGCTCATTATAGGTGGTGTTCTACCTGGGCAGATGGTCCTGGAGTATATAAGAAAGTAGGCTGAGCAAGCCATGAGGAGCAAGCCAGTAAGTAATGCTCTGCTTCAGTTCCTGCCTTGAGTTTCTGCCCCAACCACCCCTCATGATGGGCTATGATCAGGACATGTGAAATGAAATAAACGCTTTCTTCCCTAAGTTGCTTTTGGTCATGGTATTTTATCACAACTATAGAAAACTGTCTAAGACAGATATATTAAAGAGGGAGAAATGAAGACAAAAACCAAAGGGGAGCTGAGGCACGTGTATGGTGAATTAGGATAGGCTGCATGATTTCTCCATCATCTGAAATAAATGGTAGTAATATTAGTTATAAAATTAGGAGGCATGGCTATTATCAAGAACCACTTGATTGATTGAAGAAAGAAAATCACAAATTTATAGCAATCAATTATCAACTCAGAGCATGATGGGAAAGTCACATGTTCTCTTTGATGGAGAACCTCACCACTGGAAGCTGTAGGTAAGAAAGCCAGTGTCAGGTCTGCAATGTGAGAGCCCAAAGATGCAGAGAACTCATGAATCCTGTGACAATTTCATGTTATAAACATAGGGTCCTGGTTAGGAAACAATAAAATCCTGGGACTTGGGATGTTTCCAAAATTATCAAACCCTCAATTCCCAAACTCCTGGGCTTCAACAAGTGCCTTGGGTCTTCTACCTGGAGAACAGCAGCTTCTACTTGCCTGAGATTTCAGAAGCATGAACTGAGACTGACGCTTTTCAAGATCAGACCTGCCCTCAACCTGGATGTAAAGCTCTCTTCCTGACTTCCGTGTAAAAGCAATATGATTAGAGAAGTATTACCTCTGTGGAAGGAAGAATAGAACTACTCACTGAAAAAGATACAGAAGTTGGCAAATAGATCCTGGCAAAAATGAAAAGAATATTTCTAGAGACTGATACTGAAGGTACTGCCCATGAAGCTATATAGAGGAGAATTTGTTTAAATGGGGTGTGCTCCTATAATTTCACATCTTAGAGGGGGAATCTGAAGTCAGTTCTAGTAACTTTTGCTTGATTTGTTATTCTAAACTTGAAAGAAGCAGCAATGACTCATTAACCATCATTGAAATGCCTTTAAAGAATATGGAAAATGGAATCAGTAGGCTCAGAGATGTGGTCACCATGGTGATATGAAACCTATAAGACTATCATGGTTACATGAGACCTAAGAGATCATCATTTGACTGTGTTTCCTACAAACCAGAAAACATTCCCTTCACTAAGTCATGGGACTCTGGCATCATTAAGCTCATGTATTTCCATTCTAAGTGGGCAAGGATGAATGGTAAGAGATGCTTTTATTGTACTGACTTCCTAATATTGGGGATGAGAAAGGATTTGAAATATCAGAGACCAGACTACAACATTTAATTACCAGAGGCCAGATGTAGAGTTCTACAACAGATATCAATGCTTCCAAGGATCTGGAGTGATACTTGTGGGGGTCTCTGCAATCTTCACAAGCCTACACAAAGATGATCCACAGGAAAGCAGTCAATTCAACACAACTAAGTAGCCAGTGTTGGTTCAAACTTCTGGAGTCTGACCCCCAGTGATTTATTTTAGGCATATTTAAGCATAGCACAATTTGATGAAAACTTATTCTGGTGATAATTTAATCCCACATTCACAACAAAGCAAACAGAAATCTCTTTGAGGAACAAAGTAAGCTAAATACAGATAAGATGTAACTACATCAAAACTCTTCATAAGTACATAAAGACAGGTTCTATAGATTGAGAAAATAAGATTCAGAGCCTGAAGGAGGATCTGATACTGGAAAAGTCTCTAGCCACACAGATAGAACAAAGGTCACCAAACTAGTAAACACATCCATTCTCAGCCTTCTGGGCAGACAAGAGGTCTTACATTCCTTCCCTTGAAGGAACAACCTTATGTGTTTAACAATCCAGGTTCCCTTAGTGCTTATCTTTGAGCACACAGACCACCATGCCTCCTACAGATTCCTAATAAACTAAGATGTCTCTAGGACAAGATAGATGAGCAGACAACAAAGGCACTGCCTAACATAGAGAATCAAATACCTTTAATGAAAAACAGAAGAACAGTCAGCTATACTAATTGACAGATCATGACTCAGTCCCCAGGCTCCAGGCTTGAGCCAATCCTCAGACACAAAATCCATTGATGCAAGTCTACCTGAAGAAGGAACCAGTATTGCTACATGGGTATACAATAGGGATTCTCCTGGTCTTCTCCCAAAGAACCTAGGCACATTTCCCCACATAATCAGACCTGAAAAACAAGGTATGTACACATTTCCCTTATATTTCTAGTTACAGTGTCCAAACAAACACTAATTCCAAAATATTATCACGGTATCTTTAGAATAGTGAGGGCCTATGCTTCCTATTGCTGTCAATGGGAAATAAATCGTGATTAGTAGTCCTGCCAGGTTAGGAAAGTTATTATCTTTTGCTGTGTTGTTCTGATGACTACCAGATCAAAATGGGGCTTTCATCAGCTACACTATAAGTGACCACTTTGGCCATAAGAAAGCCAGAACCCCTGGTGATGGATATACCCATAGAAAAGATGCTGTTCAGAGTTTCTGGAAAGTCATAAGTGGAAACTCTTGGTATTCCATGTTACTATCCACTAGTTAGCATCTACTATGTATATAACTGACACCATGTTGGGAGAGGATCTCCCCCCCAGGTGTCAGGTAGCCTTTATCCTTGAGCAACAAGCACTACCAATCTAGACTTAAGCACTCTTACAGCAATGTTGAAACTATTTATGGACCCCAAAACATGGCTTCCTTCTGACATAGCCTGCTGTCAGTAGATACTGACAAAGAGTCAATTGAATAGATGACAGAAGCTGAGTCTTCAGCTGTCACAGAGACCATCTAGCATGTTGATGACAAATTGATTACATCAGACCTCTTCTACTCTAAGGGCAGAGGCTCATGTTGAAAGGAACACATTCTATACACAGGCTTGCATCCCCAGCTACAGTGCCTCAGCACATGGAAGAACTTTATTATGCATCATGAATGAGTCTGCACAGTGCAATGACTAGTTAGGATGAAGAGGAGTTTATCAGAACTCTACTCATGTCCCCCTCAATCCCTTTGCCATGCTCATATGCACAGGCTTTCATGTGGGCTTTGTCCCCAGCATCAAGAACCTTCACTGTCTTAGGTTTTAGGAACTCCCTCTTTGTTCCTGAATAGAACAGCTGGAAACACCTTTGCAATTTACATCCTCCTGGGGAAGTCCAGCTCCCTACTCTCAGGTCTTGATAATTCTGAGTCATGACCAACTACTTCTGGGGCTCCCCTTTGGAAATAACCTAAAGTTATCCTCTGTAAGATCATAATTATTACTGAATACTTACCAGACTGCCTTCTTCCTTCTCCTATCTTCCCTTGTAAGTCCCCTTACAAGGTATTTTAAGGTTTTCATTGCTGTGAGGAGACACCATGACCACAGCAACTCTTCTAAAGAAAACATTTCATTGGAGTGGCTCATTTACAGTTTTAGAGGTTCAGTCCATTATCATCAGGATGGAGAGCATGGCAGCAGTATGCAGGCAGGTGTGGTGCTGGAGCTGAGAGTGTTACATCTTGCAGACAACAGGAAGTCAGCTGAGACAGTGGGGGGTATCCTGAGCACAGGAAGCCTTAAAACCTGCCCCCACAGTGACACATTTCCTCCAGCAAGGCCATACCCACTCCAACAAGGCCACACCTCCTATTAGTGCCACTTCCTATGAGATTATGGGGCCAATCACATTCAAACTACCACATAAGGACTCACAGAAACACTCCCTAGTAAATCACTTTCACATTAATCCTTGTCTGACTATCCCATTATACCTGTAGCTTCATATCCAGCATAGGCTCTCAAAATGGTAAGTATTCATTAAACATTTGCTGCTAAATAAATGGTCACTTTGATATAGCAATTGTGTTCAACAGAACCATGCATGTTACTTGCATTGAATGGTTGCACAGTGGTATGATTTGCGGGCACCAGGCAGCATTTACTGCCCCCAAAAGAATAAGTACTACACAGCCATCAATCATAAAGATTCACTTCTGAGAGTTTATACAGGTAAAATAAGATAAAATAAATACCCTGTGGTATTCTATTAAATATAGTGAATATGAAGACAGANTTTAGCTAAGAGCTGCTAGGTAGGGCCAAGGTAAATATGAATATAATAATATATACACTTGAAAAAAAATGCTATCTAGAGAGGAGAATTTCCCAAAAGTAAGGTAGATCAAAGGCAGTTTTCACAACCTTTAAAATTTATCTCTAAATCAAACTTTATTTGTAGATGGTTGCAGCTTCAACTAGAAACCTCATATGGCTTAGTGGAGTTCCAAAAACTTGTAAGAAGAATTTGAAAACTACAATGAAATGAGAGGAAGTGCTAACTTATATCATGTCTTAGTGGGAAAAGTCCTCCCTGTACAAGCTTGGCTTTTACAACTATTAGCATATGTTCTCTAGATACCCTGCTACACAAGGTTTGGTTTCAGCTACTGAATATGTAACTAAACACAATGATTCCACATCTTTCTGAGTACACACCAAGATAAGCATAGCCAAGAAAGATACATTATTACCCACAGTAAATAAGGAAAGCACAGAGGCCCAGCCCAACTCGAAAGCAAGCAAGCTCTTGAGAGAGAGAGAGAGACCAATAACAACTTATAACAACCCCCCCCCTTAAATGATTTCTTTGAGAATGTGGGCACAGTTCTCTAAACTACTTCCTGCTGATTGAGGGCACTGATAATCATTAGGGAACCCAGAGAAAATTTAGGGTTATGGTCAAGTGTTGACTGGAGTATTCTGTGAGGCTGGATCATCTCAGCCAGCAGCCTTAAAGTAGTTCTGGATATAGAATTCAGAGGAAACTGCAATAGAGGCTCTTTGGAATGTCGGATCATCTGGGCCATCCATTCCCATCAGAGAGTTTCAGGTGGTCTTCCTCAATCAAATCTGATTTTTCTTAACCCAGAATGAATCTACAGCCTCTCATTTCCTGTGGAAATAAAAGCAGAAACTCTTTCCAAAATAGCCTATCTTTTACTTAAATTTTGAAGTCAAGATATTTTTAACATATATACGTTGGTTTAATCTAGCAGCTTTCATAATCAAATGTCTCTTAGCAGTTATCATTTGTTCATTAGCAGTCAAAAAATTTAAAGACAACACAAAAACATGCAGTATCCAGACTTGCTGTGTATTTTCCCTCTTNGTGTGGCTTATTATATTTTTTATTACTCTATTCCTTTTCTAAGGATTTTATTTCATTTTAAAACCATATTTTTAATCTAAGACTGTATATATTCTTTTATTCTCTCTCCCAAGCCTATGTATTTATTTTTAAATACACCATGACCCGTTTAGAGGGTTTTTTTTTGTCTGAATCTGTCCTTACTGCATCTGTAACCTTTTCTGTCTGCTCATGTCTGCATGAGCAAGAAAACTGCTGTGTAACTTAGATCATGGCGTGCTGGTGCTGGCTCCTCCCCTTCAGTTCCTTGAGAGTCTAGTCTCATGGCAGAGGTACTTTATGGCCAGCTCTGGGAGCCATGTTTACTGTTCCAGCCCTGGGAAATTTCTGGGTCCACACTGCCACCGAGAAGGGCCTCTTAAAAGAGCTGCCCATTTTTGCCACTAGCACCAAGCCAAGAAGCCGTCTCCTAAAGGAGTTGTGCCTCTGCTCACCNTCAGCAAATGGAGCCCACTGGAGAAAAGGCAGCTACCAAGAAGCTGTGCTTGACTCCATTCTTGTGTGTTTAGAATCCCTTTTCAAGCTTTTTCAGGCTTTATGTGGAAATTTCAGTCACATGTTGGAGTGCCATATGTAAAAGGAGTTTTGTCTATAAAGGAGTCTTTTAGCAGCTAATGTTGTACATTTGGTTCCAGTAGTTCCAGAGTTGTGCAACTAAAGGAGACTTCAGGTCCTGAAGTCTGGACTACAGAGATTTCCCACCAGGTTTCAGTGCACAAAGTCCACCACTGAGAAAGAACACCATTGTTCATTGTACAGGTTAAAAGACAGCAATCCTGCCAAGCTCTACCAACAAATATAAATATACAGTCCAATCTCTAATTGATTCCTGAAACAAGCTGGTCAATTTTACATTCACACCTGCCACCTCCCCTTTTTGGAGATTTGAGGTCTGATTATTTATTTGTACTTTCAAAGACATAGTTTTTGTTGGACTCAGAAGTAGAAGCTCTTCAGAGAGAAGGGCCCACTTCTGTTGATAATCTGTTCCTGGCATTTTTCTTTGACTTCTTTCATTCTCTTCACCAAGACTTTAACATATTCTACAGCCTCCTCCTCATTTTTCTTAGTATAGTGTTTCTTCAGAGCAATACATCATCGTTTGTGTTACAGGATACATGGAGTAACAAGATGCTGAATCTTGGATGCTTTGGTCCTGGGCTTCTAACCTTCTTTATTTAATGGTTTTCGGACAACATATTGGTAGACATCGTCTTCCATATAAAGACTGAAAAGCTTTTGGATTCCTCTGGCTCTTTTGAGCCTCAACAGTAGAATCTGTCAGTTCACAAACAACCTCTCCTTTTTTGCAATAACCGAGTTGAAATCACTTGAATTGGCATCCACAATGCATCCATGAACAGACTTGTGACTCTTTTCTCCAGTTCTCCCTTGGTCTATAACAAGAATGCCCCTTACTCAACACCAGGCACACTCTGCCACAGGTCATCTTAGTTAACGGGTAAACCTTTTTTGTCATCCCCACCACTGATTCAGACCACATAACGCTTCCACTCTTCACANAGAGATGCTTCTACGGCCATGAGCTTCACACAGAAACTACAAAGTTTAAGTTCCTCATCTACATCGATGGTTTCTGATAGCTGGTGGCTGGGATGGAGGTATTCAGCTTCATGTTGACACAGCCAATCACCTAGGAGATGCCATGAAAAAGCAAACCCCACATTTTTATGCCTATTTTCATATTCGTACTTAACACGTGTCTAATGTAAACCTAACGGTCAATATGCTCTTTGAAAATACATATGTTGACATCATTCTTCAGCTGAAAGTCTTCCAGCAAATATCAACTCATTTGGAGTAAAATCCAAAACACATATTATGGTTCCAAAGCTCAAGGTTAACTGCTCACAGCAACCAAGACAGGGACAGAGCCACCAATATTTCCTTGTCTTCACCCACTTCTCTTAGGCTATGAGGATGTCTTAGACATTCCTTGAACTCACCAAGTTATCTTCCTACCTCTGAACCACTGTACTTGTTTCTCCTTCTGCTCCTTCCGAGAGTGGTTTGTTCCCTCACTTCTTTCAGGTATTCCTTGCCCTCCTCCCTAAACAGATCACAACACTCACCTCATTGGATCAGCATCCTTTGTATCCAATACCCAGTATGCTCCTTACCTTTCCCCTCGAGCTCCCTCATCACTGTCCAGTGCATGTGTTTATTATCTGTGCCACTTTATTGTCGTTAGTTCCATAGTGCCAGGAACACTACAGATGTTCAGTAAATATTGGTTAAGTAAGAAGAAAAATACCATCGTCTCCATTTCAACCTGGTCTGCACCTGCCNTCCACTTCCCTGTAAGTCATCCCCATTGTGGCCACATGCTAAGTGCNCCCTCACCTGAAATCTTTCATTTTCTCCACACTGAGTTTTCTGCCTTCAGAGCCATCAAATATTAACAATCCTCCATGTCCTCAGGGAACCACTTTTCTCCTTCTTTCACTANACTACCTTGCACATAAAAGGCACCCAATTACTAGATGTTGAATGACTAAGGGTGGCAGTTCACCAGCCTATGTCAATGAAACAGCCCTGCCCCTCCAAGCTAGCATGCACATTTTCAGAGGTGACTCCTGGAGACCTTGCACCTATGCCTTAACACAGAAGTTACTGTTAAGAGAGGATGCTGGGNGACACCAGATGTTAAGTCCAAGGCAGGGGGATTAGGAGGACCTTGTATTACCCCAAGGTCATTGTGAATAGAACTGACTGAGTCATTTATTCAACAAAAGATANACTATTTAGCTTTTTATTTGTCATGTTAATGAAGATCCTATTTGTAAGAACCATAATGAATAGATTCTGCAAAGTAGTGTGCAGTTAAAGAGCATTTGCCATCTCGTCCTTAATGTACAAAATCTCACCTTGACCCAGAGAAGCAATTTCAAAGACAGAGGTATGCAAACATTTGCATAGAAAGAAAGCACACAGTGTCTGGCCAGCTTTTCCAGACTTTCATGATTCTGCTTGCGTGCTTTACATCTGATGTGTGCAAGGGCTATTAGAAAAGAAAGGACAAGTCATAGCAAAGTGAATCCCAGAGAACTCAGAAATATCCTTAAATGCAAAGTACACACTGTATTAAATCCCAGAGACCTGCTATACAGGACGGCGCCTTCAGCTAATGCTGTATGACACACTTAAGGATTTAAGGCTGGGTGCTCCTACACAATCATGAAAAGAAAACACTAATGTGGGTCTGCATATGTGTACAAAGCAATTGTTAGCACTGATTTATGCTCATTAAAAATTCTGTGAAACCAAGAGAGTAAGTGCTCTTGTTATTACTCAAAGCATCTTTACCAGGGAATAAAAAGCAGATTCCCAACAAATTTTGTGCTTGGTATTGTACTGGGAACTATAAATTCTGGGCTGAGAAAATATCTAATACACAGAAAATGGGAGGACGAGGGCAAGAAGAGCAGGCAACTGCTGAAGAGGGATCTTAAAACCGCTTTGACCTGAAAACATCTCAAAAACAAAACTAGTGATTTATAAACTGAAGCCTAGATATAAAAATATATGTAAGAATAGATATTCCCCACATCTCTCTGACAATAGTGCTTTCTGGAGANTTTGTTGGAAGAAGGATGCAAGATGTTATGAAACTTAGACCCAGATTCTGNAGAGGCCACTGGTGAAATTGGCCTATCTCCCTGGTTTCTTATTCTGTTTGCTCTGGAACTGTCTCCCGTGTTACTCTTACACTGTTTACTCTTGAAGAAATGACAACTGAAAACATGGAAACTGAAATTTGCTTTATTATAGATGTGAAAAATAACTAAAGAGATAAATAAACAAATCAAATGCCATGAAAAATGGCATAAGGGCTGATGCCACAGTGGGTAAAAAGAACTTACCAATGGCACAAAAATACAGAAAGAAAATATTGGGAAAAAAAACACTACAAAAAAATGGACAATCTGTAGGGTCAGCCCTGGACACATGAGCAAAANGAGCAAAGCTAAAGGACTCGGTAAGTTGTGTGTTCATAAATTTGGAAACATGGGACATGGAGGGAGTTGAAGGAGGCGGGGACAGAAGTGATATACATGATGTGTTCGTGTATGAAGTTCTCCAAAAAATAAAATAAAATTATTAAGCAACTTCCACAAGGAGACAGTGGGAAAGTTTCTACAGAAGAAACAACACAACTGAAAGGAGGTATAAATTCTTATAAAGTAATTGTCAGAATAAATTCTTAAAAAGTAGTTGTCAGAAGTTCTTGAGACTGGCTACCCATGAAGGTACCNTGTATCATCAGGACTTAGGCTCCATAAATGCGGTTCTCAACTTGCGTGTCGAATATCAGATGTCCTGCATATCAGATATTTACATTATGCTTCATAACGGTAGCAAAATTGCATTATGAAGCAGCAATGAAAATAATTTTATGGTTGGGAGTCACCACAACATGAGNAACTGTATTAAAGGGTGGCAGCACTGGGAAGGTTAAAAATCACTGGGCCATGGTATATCATAAGTTGCTAGGAATCACAGTGCTTGATGCTTGGTTGTCAAAGTGGAAATNAGGCCTAGCACATCAGCAAGGTAAATACCACTGCCAAGGAACAAATGTCTGTCTTTGGGAAACGTTTCAGAGCTGAGTAGGATCATCAGGAGTAAGGATCAGGGATTACTGATCCTTAAAATGGTCATAAGACCNTAAAGCATAAAAGGCTTGAGAGTTATTTGGGGTAGGGGAGAGTGGCGATTGCTAGAGTTGGAAAGCCAGACTGAGATACCATTGAGGTATTAAGAGATCTTTTGTGGCAGGATACAGGCA
>LZPO01087626.1:31482-43123 GCA_001675575.1 Neotoma lepida | reverse complement strand
GTGTAGCCTTGGCTGCCCTGGAGCTCACTCTGTAGACCAGGCTGGCCTTGAACTCACAGAGATCTGCCTGCCTCTGCCTCCCAAGTGCTGGGGTTAAAGGGGTGCGTCACCACCACCACCCCGGCTGCCTTTGCTTATTTTCAAGCCCACTCTTAACTACTGGATTTCTCTGGGAGTGTTTTGAGAAAGTGATTTTGGTGTGANGTTTTGAAAAAGGCTTTTGCTTGGTACCTTGAAATTTGGGGCCAATGAAGTGAGTCTGGTAGTTTATATCTGTTAATTATTTGTTAGTGATGGTTTATAACAGAATGCTTCTGTAGACATCAGATAGTTAAGAAAGGAATGGCAGTCATCTTACAGTATATTTGAGTTTATGTTTGTTTTCTCTTTGAACTAGTGCTGTGTTTAGTATTCTGTTTGGTTCATTTTGAACTTCATGTTTTAGCTCTGTCTGATATTTTCATTATAACATGAATTTCTTCTGGTATTTCATATTTCTATAATAGAAATATTATCAGAAATAATCAGCAGTGCATGGCATAGTGAAAATGTTTACGTATCATTGAGAGACTAAATATATTTCCATTGTTTTTGTAATTATAATTTTAAATCTAGAAATAATGTATGTGAAAATAAAGACTGTTTTGTTTCTTTTTCACATGCAGAAAAGATGAAAAGGAATATGCACTGAAGCAAATTGAAGGCACGGGAATATCCATGTCGGCTTGTAGGGAGATTGCGGTAAGTGGATAGAGATGGTTTAGTGTAATATAAATTAATGTTTAGTGTAAAATATGCATTAATGTATTACTTAATTGTATAATAAATGGTAATTTCATAGGTTTAACTTTAGGATACTTTATATAAAATGGGAAAATCTGTAAACTTAAAACAACTTGAAAGTCATTTTTGAGCATTTTCTTAATGATATTTGAGATTTGTAATTTAGAGATACTGAATAAATGATGATTTAATTAAAATTATGGCATATAATTGCTTTAGTAAATAATTATTAAAGTTTATTTTTCTGTAATTTTAAGTCTAATACTTCTTTTTAAAAATAAATTTTAAGAGATTTTGTTTGTATGCATGTATGACTACATGAGTTTATGTGTACCATGTGTGCTAGTGCCCAAGGGGTCAAGAGGGTGTCAGATCCCTTGAACTAGAGTGACAGGCATTATGAGCTGCCTGATGGAGGTGCTGGGGTATGAAGTTGGTTCCTCTGTCAGAGCTTGGGACCACCAGGCCAGCTCTCCAGCCTCAAGTCTGATANTTATTCATAGCGAAAGGGGCTATGTTATTAAATCTCATGTAGTTTAATTTTTTTCTAAAATATATAGTGATAGATTTTACTAATTGTCACAAAAATCAGACCATTATATTAGGATAATTCTTTAGAGAAGGCTAATTTCCTTTCCCTTCACTACGACAGACCCTTGCAATAAAGGCAGGGCTAGCCATATCTGCTANGGATCTTCTAAGTATTAATTCACTTAATTTTTACAATTCTGTGAAATAAGTAATTTTAGTATACCTATTTCATGCCAGAAAACAGACAAAACTCTAATTCTGGTTTTGAAGGCTTGCTATTACAGTTTCTAATTTTAATTCTTCAATACAGGTTTGTTTGTTTTTTTTTTTAAGATTTATTTATTATGTATACAGAAGAGGGCGCCAGATCTCACTACAGATGGTTGTGAGCCACCATGTGGTTGTTGGGAATTGAACTCAGGACCTCTGGAAGAACAGTCAGTGCTCTTAACCTCTGAGCCACCTCTCCAGCCCCAATACAGGTTTTTTAATTGGGCTTTATTCCCTCTAAATTGTGAAGTATTTAAATAAGGTTTGCTTAGTAATTCTTAAACAGTTGTTTACATTTTTCATATCCATTAGGTATGTGTGTATAGATTAAATTTCTTAAGGGAAAGGGAGAAAACTACTGAGAGCAGGAAGGATTCCAAGAGTGGAATACCAGGTCTCTCTCATTCTGAGACAGGGTTTTACTATGTAGCTCTGGCTGGCTTGGAACTTGTTACAGAGATCCTCCTGCTTCTTATTAAAAGTGTGAGCACTATGCTGGCAAGGATCTCTATTTTAAATGTAACTCTTATATTCCATACCCACAGTTCTATGTTTCTGCCTTATTNGCTGGAAACAGTCCATAACTCTTAGTCATAAGAAAGAGTGTGGTGACAAAAAAACTCACAACAAAAAAACCCATAACATTGGCAGGAAGGCTTGGGTGTTGGCCAGGTGGTAAGTTAGTGACAAGTCCAGTTTCCTCATCTGTTACTGCTTAGTTTTGCTGGGCGATTGGTAGAAGACTATCGTATAAGGGAGTTGGGAATCAGACTAAGGACTGATAGCTTGGGGACACTACAGAAAATAGCATTAATCAAAGAGTATAATTGGTTTTTTTCCCTTTATATGTCATACATTGCCTGGTCAAATATTTTTTAGTTGATATGGGGGCATATGGTTGAAAGACTTTTGATGTGGAAATAATTGGGAAGGAGCATGTTACTTATTATTCTGAAATTATGGTGAATAAGGCAGGTTTGGGTACTAGAAAAAGAACTTACAGCTGGGTCATGAATTTGGGATTGTGTGCAGCAAGACAAGAAGTTTAAGAATCAGAATGTATCATCATCTCATGGCTCACTAAAGGACAATGCCACATCACCATATCACTATGTAAACTTTTCCTTAGATTTACTATATGTATATATATACATGTATACACATACATACATACATACACACATATATACACGTACACATATACATACATATACATACACATACATACATACACACACATACATACACACACATACATACATACATACATACATATATACACGTACACATATACGTACATATACATACACATACATACACACACACATACATACACATACACATACATACATACATACATACACACACACACACATACATACACATACATACATACACACATACATACACATACACATACATACATACACACACACATACATACACACACACATACATACACATACACACATACACACACACATACATACACATACACATACATACATACACACACACACACACACACACACACATATATATGTATGTATGTATGAGTGTTTGCCTGTATGGATGTCTGTGCACCATGTGGTTGCCTAGTGTCCGAGGGAGCCAAAACAGGCTGTCAGATCCCCTGAAACTGGAATTAAATACATTTATGACCCACTATGTGGGTTCTGGAAATCAAACCCAGGTCCTCTGGAAGAGCAGCTAGTGTTCTTAACTGCTGAGCCATGTCTCCAGCCTATCACTATTATTTTGAAACTGTTTCACATTGTAGCCCAGGCTGGATTTGAACTTAGTATTTAGCCCAGGCTGGCCTTGAACTTCCTGCCTCAGTCTCCTTCCTCAGTATCTCCTGTGCTGGAATAATAAGGNNAGAATTTCTACACCTGGTGCCATATCACATGTTTATTTCATTTGGAACTTATGGGCCAAATCTGAAATATAGCTTTGTATAGTGCTTTACAGCTTCACAGTATGCTATAACAGGGTGTAATTTTGGATGATGAACATGCCAGGAACATGTAAATATTAGCATTTTAGATTGAGATCACAGAAAAGTTCAAGTGTTAAGAATCTTTGTGGCCTGTGTGATCATATAGTTGCTACTTAGAAACAATATCATTAATTCAGATTCCACTAGTTTGCTTCATGGCTATAAAATTTAAATGTGTTCGTTATAAAAATATCAATTGCTATAGAAAAGGATGGTAAAAACATCTGGTATACCAACACTTAATCTTTATTACTATATGTATATATATTTAAGACTATTTTCTTTGCAAAAATTGCCCCCCTCAAAAAAAAAAGTCTATTACCATTTTGTGGAGTGTGTTTTTAATCTAAAGTAATGCAAATGTAAATTTCAACTGTAAAGTTAGTCGGACAATTTATTGATCATTCTAGGTTATGTGGGGCATATAACAAATTGTAAGATGGAACTCCTTAATACTCTTAAAAATTGAGATGTTTGCATAGCAAAGAGAGGCTAAAGAGGAATTAGTCGGGACAGCAGGCTGAAGAGGTGCTTAAAGAGGTGCCTTAGTCTTTTTGGACTATTAGGACAAAACAACAGAGACTAGATGTCATGAAAGCATCTATTTCTGACACTGCTGGAAACTAGAACCTCCGGTATTAGGGCAGTGACAGAGTCTGTCTGGTATGGGCCTAGTTCCCTATTTATGGATTGTTGGCCGTCCTTTTCTTTTGTCTTTCTATGGTTGAAAGGATGCAAGGAATCTCTCTGGGGTCTTTTAGAAGGGAATGAGTCACATTCACAAGGGCTTTACTCTCTGACTTAATCACCCCACCTCCCAGAGGGCCCATGAAGTAGTGACTTCAGTTTGGGGAGTAAAATCTAAAGATTGGAGTTGGGACTGAGGTACATAAAAACATTCAGTTTAGGACTGGGATGATGGCTCAGGGCTTAAAGTGCTTGTTGCACAAGTCTGAAGACCAACTTCATCCCTAACACCCAGGAAGAGCTGGGTGGGCCTGCCTGTGTATTTAGTGTTGGGGAGGCAGAGACAGGGGTTCCCCAGAGCAAGATGACTAGCTAGACTCACTGAATCAGTGTGTTCTGGTTCAAGTGAGAGCCCCTACCTCAGTAAATAAATCAGAGTGCAATCAAGGAAGTCACTGATGTCCACACATATGACCATACAAGCACACACACCACACACATAAACACAAAAATTGTGGAAACAGAGACCTCATTTGCGTTATTGCCAGAGGGAAGAGAGAGATCAAGAAGCCCCTCCCCCCAGTGCTGAGTATTGAACTCATACATGCGAGACAGTTGCTCAACCACTGAGCTATATTTCCAGCCCCAGTCCTGACTTGATGTCGGCTTGCTGCCTCTCTCAGTTCTGGCCTGCAGTACTGAGAAGCCCTACTTCCACTGACTTCTGCTTGGCTATTTCCAAATGTTTGTATACATCCACATTCCAGCTCTGGTGTTCCCAAGGTAACAGGCAGAGAGCTGTTATGGACTGTCACTTTCAATTTTTGTACTCACAGTGCAGTAGTAGGTGGGAAAGGAATGGCCAGTGAAGGACTTGCCTCTGCTTGTTTTCTCTGTTGTTTTTTGGCTGGGCCAGCGGCCGATTATAAAGTTCAGTGGAATGCTTATAACTCTTAGTATAGATGAATAAGCCTTTGTTTTTTTTTTAAAGTTATGAAATGGAGTTGGTAGAATGTATATTACCTGATAATTAACTCCCAGAAAAGCTTTGAAATAGCCATGAATAAAAGCTGTTTAAATTTTCCTAATTTATCTCTACAGACTTAACATTATTGGGTTAAATTTCGTATATTAAAAGTAGAGAAGTGCATGGCGTTAGACAAGAATTTTGAGAGTTTTATAAATAAAGTTCGCGTTAACTATAAAGTAGAGGTATTTTGTTGGAATTATTTTATTGTATCATTTTATGTTTCAGTGAGTCTAGATTTCCCTCAACTCTGTGTCCAACTTGGTGAAAGTATAGATTTGTGGAACTAGATATATAACTCAGGATTTTACCCTTCCTGTGAAAGGATTAGATTTCTGTGAAAAGCCTCTAAAAGCAGACAGCTTTTTTAGAAGATATTTTTTAACAGGATGTTCTATGATAATTTTTTCATAAAAAGTTTGACATGGTTTTTAGAGTAGAACTAAAGAAATTTTATGTGATTTACTTTGAACAAAATCTCTGCTTTGAATGCTTTCTTCTTCTTTTTCCTTGGTTTTTCAAGACAGGGTCTCTTTGTGTAGCCCTGGCTGTCCTGGAACTCAGAGATCTGCCTGCCTTTGCTTCCCAAGTGCTATTATCATAGGTATGCGCCTATGGGATCTCTGAGTTTGAGGCCAGCTTGCTCTACATTGGGAGTTCTAAGCCAGACAAAGCTACATGCATAGTGAGACCTTGTCTCAAACAAACAAACAAACAAACAAAATGTATTCTTAGATACTAAAATATGAAATTTACTGTGTTTCTCTGTGTGTGTATATATATATATTTGTATCTGTGCATGCCTCTATGCAAGTGCTTGTGTGTACATGTGCATGTGGAGGCCAGTGGTAGCCGTCAAATATCTTTCCTAATTGTTTCCACTTGGGTTTTTTTGTTTGTTTTGTTTTTTAAATACTATTTTTATTAATTCTTCGGGAATGTATGGTGTGTTTTGAACATATACACAGCCTCAGCTCCTCCCTTTTCTGTTCCCTCCACTTTATCTTCCGACGTCTTATTTTTTGAGGTATAGTTTCTTCTTGAATCTGGAGTTTGCCAATATGGCTAGACTGGCTAGCAGCAAGTCCCAAGGATCCCCCATCTCTGCCTCTCTAGCACAAGGAGTACAAGCGTGTGCTGCCTGCTTGGCTGTTCTATAAGCTGACAGTAGGTCTCCTCTTCATAGAGGCACTTCACTGACTGATCCATCTCCCCAGCCCCTAAACGGTAAACTTTAATTCAGTTAACCTAGAGAAGATGAACGTTCGGCTGTTTGTTACTGTTTATTTGGAGAGTGTGTGGACAGGTAGGCACCCACACCGGACAACTACTTTCAGGAGTTGGTTCTTGTCTTCCACTTTGTTGAGGCAGAGTCCCTAATTTCTCCTTGCTGCACTGCACACTCCAGACTGGCTGGCCCATGAGCTTCTGGACTCTCACGTCCACTTCCCATCTCATCACGGAAGTGGAGTGCAGGGATCACAGATGCTTGTTTGTGTGTACATCCTTGTAGGCATAGCATGTGTGTGGAGGTCAGAGGGCAGCCTGTACATGTCAGGTTTTTCTTCCCACTATGTGGATTCAGGGATTGAACTCAGATTGTCAGGCTTGGAGGCAGTTTACTTTACTTGCCAGCTTCTTGACTCTCAAAATATGGCATTAAAATGGGGCAAACCCCAAACAATGTTAAAGATACATTGCTTGGGTTTCATTGTAAGGTAGGAAAGAACTTGGATTTTGGATTCAAATAGATTTGGGGTTCTGTAGACTCCACCATGCCTCCTGCATGTCATGAACAAGCTGATAGTAGTGCTGGGACCTATTTTTCCTATTTTTAGGTAGCTATAGAGGTAAGGATTTTTATTTTCTTTTGAGACAGGGTCTCTGTGTAGGCTTGGCTGGCCTGGAACTCATATAGACCAAGGCTTACAGATCCATGTGCCTCTGCCTCCATAGTGCTGNGATTAAAAGTGCACTACTATGCCCAGGCTTCTTTTTTTTCTTTTTGTGATAACCTTTATTTTTATGTTATAAAGGGATTATTTTTAGGTCACAATTCAAGGTACAGTCCATCATGGAGGGAAATGAAGGGGCAGGGGCTGAAAGCAGTGTACTCTCATTTCTTGGAAGTTGAATTTCCTAGGATTGTGGGAAGATACATTGCAGGTATCTTTAGCAGAAGTCTGCTAAATACTTCTCATTCATTCATTCATTCATTCATTCATTTAAATAGGTAGGTTCTAGCTATGTAGCTTGCCTGGAACTTGCCACTGGATTGGCCTTGAACTTGAGGTAGTCTGCCTGCTTTTGCCTCTCAAGTGCTGGATTATAGGTNTTCACACCATGCCTACCACATAAATACTCCTTCCAGAAGTTCAATATTTGGTATTGTCTTTGAATGCTAAATTATTTTGAGGGTATATTACAACAGAAAATACACGTCTCCTCCAGCTGTACCAGTTGGTAGTACTGGGTACTGCTTTTTGTGACACTTTGTACAGCAAAATTTGTATGCATATAAAAGTCTTTGGAGTTTTTGAAACATGAAATACCCTTTTCCTCAGAAAATGTTGAAATAAATGGTGCTGGGGCCACCAGCCTGTTCTACCAAAACTTAGTCACTCAGGTAGGTAACTGACTGGGCTAGGCTGTCTCAAGTTAGAGCTCTTATCTGCTAATCATTGGTGCTACAGGAAAACACATTCTCCTAGTGCTTGTTTATTGGTTTTGGTGCTTGGTTGAACTCAGTGCTGAAGCATGATCCTAATTAGTCTTAACAATAAAAACCCTGGAGTCAGATATTGAGGGTGAAAACTGAAAGGTCAGAGCAGCAGAGCAGCAGCCAATAGAACTTCTTACCTCTACAAATCCTCAGACTGAATGGGGGCGGCTGAGATCCTGTCTCCACCCACCTTATATTCCTGTCTCCATCTCCCTAGTGCTGGGATTAAAGGTGTGAGCCACCACTGCCTGGCCTCTATGGTTAACTAGTGGCTAGCTCTGCCCTCTGATCTCCATGGTAGCTTTATTTGTCAGAACACAAACAAAATCTCATACAACACAGTGCCTTGCACCTGTTAAACATATTCTGCCACTCAGCTCCAGCTCTAGTAGGAAATGGGTTGAGAATTAAAGTCCTATATTTCTGTTTTTGAGACAAGGTCTCACTATATAGCTGAGATTGGCCTTAAATTTTCATCCTCCTGCCTTAGCCTCCCAAATGTTGGGACTGTTAAAGTCTTAAAGTACTAGGGCACATCTTAACTTGTCATATTTAGTGACGGTGACAGGCAGGCTCTTTGAGGTGCTTGGGGTGTAAAAACTAGAATAGCGACTGGGAAAAGTTAGGCAAATGCTGGGGTTAGATGGGAACCAAGAAGAACTAGAAACCGACTGTCCTACCCAAGCAGTGTGACTTGGAGCCAGCGTTGATTATAAAGAAGACAGAGTAGTAGAAAGCTCCAGGATGGACTAGGGGACTTGGGAGGCAGCTGGCAGGGTGTCATGTGTAAGGGAGGGGTGGAGACACACCAGTAGACAAGGCAGCCTGAGCAGGGAAAACCCACAATGGGTGGTGACACAAGAGTGCATAGGTCAACAGAACAGTTGTGTGACCAAGAGGAAGGAATCCCTCCAGCACCAGTGGATAGTAAAGACACAGTCTCACTTACTGTTCTGTGTGTCTCATGATAACAGGTGCTCACAGAAAGCTGGGGTGGGACAGTGCAGAGTCAGGAGACTGGGTTTTAGCAGATACCCACAGGAATTAGANTGGATTTCAAAAGCACGAAGCATAAATTTCAGTTTTATAAGCTTCTTGGCATACTGAGCAGGTCTGGTCATTGAGAAGATTGACTCTGTTGTTTTTCTTAGAAGAATGTTTTAATTAATTGGAAATTCTACACCTTGTAGATTTTAGTGATATATATTTTTTTGAGGGGGTGGTGGGTGAATCTGCCTTTCTGGTAACTCTGCCAAGCCACTTTCTTTATATTTCTTATATTAAAAAAACAGACACATAAGCTCCTATTTACCTGTGGTTTCAGTCTCGAGATGTTGCCAGCATGGGGTTCACTGGAGTGTTTTCTTGTTCAGCTTTTAAAATTACCCCCACCCCACACTGTATCTGTTTTTCTTTGTGTTGGACATTGAACTAGGGCTGCATGCAATGCATGGTAAGCATGTGGTCAACCACTGAAATTACACACCCAGCTCTAGGATTCTTAAAAGTTAAGGTTTTTCAATGTAATGATCCTATCATGTTATCAGTTAAATATATTTTAATACTTTATGGCATTCTTGTTTGTCCTGGTCAGTTTTTGCATTTTATGTCTTCGTTAATTTTTGTTGAGTGCTATTTTGTTATCTTTCTGGAAATCTTAGAGTACCTTTTGTTCTCAACACACTGAGAAGGAAGCATCCAGAGGGATGGTCAGATTTATTTGGACTGCTGTGCGCTTTTCCAGTATTGTTTACTTTGAATTTTGTTGTCTAATAATAAGCACAGTTAACTTGAGATGACCCTAAAAGTGTAGATATATCGGTTGCCACACACACACACACACACACACACACACACACACACACACATCTCAATGTGCTGTTGTCTTAGTATGAACGAAAGAGGGCATGCTAAAAATAGGCTTCTGGAGTTTGTACAGGTTAAGTTGGTAATAACTAAAATGAACATTTAGAAATATATAGTGAAAATTACTCCCCTTCCATGCCACTAGATGAACTTTAAGTTCGTGTCTTAAGATTTTAGTATCATTTAAAGTTTTCTGTATTCCCAATGACTGATCTCTGAAAAGTTTTGCATAGAGCGTATTCTGCAAATGATTTAAGAAAAGAAAAGGATAATATATGCGTTTTCAAAGTGCAACCCTCTGATGGGAAAGGTTCCATTGGTTTTATTACAGTTTACTTTAACTTGCAGTACATGTTCTCAACAGTACAGTGGGTCCCCATAGAAACAACCACAGTGTATGACACTTCAGTCTGTAAATATACATTATATATATACCATTTATATCTGTCTTAACATATAAATTATAGTTATGCCAGTGGGAATAATTTAAAGGTACTCTGTATTTACATTGCCTGTCATTTGTTTGGTTTTGGACAGGCTCTTGCTTTGCAACCCAGACTGGCCTCCAGTTCTTGATCCTGCTTCTTCAGCTTCCCAACTGATAGACTCTCTGGCTAAGGTTAGGTTTTCTCTTTTAATTTAAAATGCTTATTTATCTATGTGTGTGCACACGCATGCATGCATATAAGCATGTCATGATGTACATGTGATGGTCACAAGACAGCTTTTGGGAGTTGGTTCTTTCCTTCTACCACATGAACCCCAAGAATCAAACTTAGGTCCTCAGGCTTGGCAGCAGGTGCTTTTACTTGCTGAGCCATCCTACTAGTCTGTAAAGGTAGATATTTTTAATNCAGTGGAAAAATAGGCTAAAGGACACCTACACAACTCATAGAACACGGAGAAGTTGAGCTTGTGCCTACTTAGAGCTTTCTTCANCCTACTGACCAGACCAGTGTTCATGGTACAGGAAGATATTCTGCATACTGCCAAAGTAGAAAGGCAAACACCAACCCAGCAACAAACCCTTCTGTCTACAGTGACCTGCTGGCAAGATGCACTAGTGCAGTAGTGACACAAGGTATGTTGGAGTAACCAACCACCATCTGATGGGGTTTAAGGCCTAATCCATGAGGTGGAGCCCATCTGTAACACTGCTGAAACTAGGTAAGCCATGGACCTAGAGGAAAACCAAATACTACTGTTCTTTTAAAGAAACAGCAACAAAATGACTCCTAATGACATTCTGCTATATTTATACATCAGTGCCTTGCTTAGCCATCATCAGAGACGCTTTCTCCTTTAGTAGATGGGAATAAATACAGGAACCATAGTTAAGACTGTGCAGAGTGGGAGANCTTGGAACACTCAGTACTGTATGGGATGTCTCCATCAATTCCCTCCCCTCAGGGCTCAGGGAACTCTTTGTAGGAGGAGGCAGAAGGGTTGTAAGAACCAGAGAGGATGGAGGACACCCGAGAAACAAGGCCTTTTAAAGACAGAATGGCCAAAGTACATAGGAACTCACNGAGACTGTGGAGGCAAGCACAGGGTCTGCACAAGTCTGGGCCTGATGTCGTTCCAGTGCCAAAGTCAAGTCCCCATCCCTAACCTGGAAGCTATCTCTTATTGGTAGCCACTCACAAATGAAAAACTAATATTCTTCAGTGGAGTCTCACTGAGTATACAAACTACTCTTAAGGCCAGGCCTATACAATGAATTCAGTGGTATTTTTAAGTTTTTTTTTTTTTTTTT
>LZPO01087626.1:0-16618 GCA_001675575.1 Neotoma lepida | reverse complement strand
TTAGTTGGCAGTCTAGTCAGAGAGCCAAGCAAGTCACTAAATCCATTAGCTGTTGCAAGTGTATGATGGAAGAAAGGGGGCACCGTGAAGTACTGATCAAAGTGCAGTCGTTGGACTCTGGGAGAGGATGGAAATGGACAAGGAAAGTGAAAGGATGCAGGAAAAAAGTCTTGAGCTGAAGCTCGAAAGTGTTTGGATTGATAGACGCATCTGTGTAGGAGGTGCATGGACTGCAGCAGACAGGAAGCCACCATGACAACGCTGGGATCAGGTCAGGGAGCTGCCATGTTGAAAACTCACTTGCAGGGATAGTTTTAGGTTGAGAGGAACTGACACAGTGACGATATTCTGCTTGATGAACACTTTTTTAAAATAGTTAGATTCATTAGGCTTTAGAAAGTTTTAGAGTTAAGGTACTTTGAACTGTATTTGTGTGCGGTCGTTTGCGTTTTTGTTTTTAATGATGTAATCTTACCAAGTCACCATTCTAAGAACTGAAATTGTATCGGTAGTCCTCATTTAGANCACCTTCCTGCTTCATTCTTAGTTCTCTGTCTTCACTGCCAATCATCCACAGTATCTTTTTGCTGCAACTACAAGGGACATGATTTTTTGTGAGTTTAGAAGTAAAGGAAGAGGAAGCTAGGAGACGTGTGTGTGTGNGGGGGGTGTGTGTTACTAGCTATATTTTCATGCTCATTTGCATAGAAGATCATTCTATCATAGTCCTATGCTACTTGATTTTTAAAATTTATTCTGTTAAAAATTAAAATCTTTAACCAGTTGCACATTAATTTGGGCTAAAGTGAGCAAGTAATTAGGGAAGAGTCATGTGATATTTGCATAGATGTTCATTTTTCCCCATATATTCTTCTGTTCCCATATATTTAAAAAGTTGTTGTCTCTCATGTAACAAAGCAGAGCAATACAGAATGTCCCTGAGCCCTTAGTGACCCTCTAGGCATAGCCTATCGGCTTCTCTTCGTCATAACTGTTGAAGGCAGCCTAGCTTGTGTTGCATTCTGCCTCAGGTTAGTTTAAAAAGCACTTACATTCCCACACATGACTGGCCCCATTGCTGCAGCAAATGAAAATGAACAAGAACAGACATGATATCTGTCTGTGGAATTTAAATTTTCAGTAGTGAAAGCTATTCTTTTGGGTTTCTAAATACCGCCAATAGAATTTGATAATCTAATAGGAATTTCTCTTAGCACTTAAGATTGTCTGTTCTCAATCTGGGAGGAAGATACTTTTATTATTTCATAACAATACCCTATCCTGGGTGCCTGAACTGGCTTACCCCCGTAATCAGANTGGTGAATANCGTAACTGTCATCATAGACCCTTTCTCCAGTAACTGATGGAAGCAGATGCAGAGATCCACAGCCANACACCAGGCTGAGCTCCAGGAGTCCCAGTCTAAGAGAAACAAGAGGGATTCTATGAGCAAGGAGCATCAAGATCATGATGGGGAAACCTACAGAGACAACCAAACCAAACTAGTGGGAACTCAAGAAATTTAGACCAACACTTGTGGAGCCTCCACAGGACTGGACTAGGNNCTCTGCATAATTGAGACAGTTGTGTAGCTTGATCTGCTTAAGGGGCCCCCTGGCAGTAGGATCAGGATCCATCCCTGGTGCATGAGCTGGCTTTTTGGAGCCCACTACCTATGGTGGGACACATCGCACAGCCTTGAGGCAGGGGGAGGGGTTTGGACCTACCTCTGCTGAATGTACCAGGCTCTGCTGACTCCTCATGGGAGGCCTTACCTTCTTGTAGGAAGGAATGGGGGATGGGTTGGGGGGAGGCTAGAGGGGTGGGAGGAGGGAAGAGGGGGATCTGTGATTGGTATGTAAAATGAATAAAAAATTTCTTAATAAAAATTTTAAAAAATACCCTCTCCTATGTGAAGGAGGAGTCTACTTTTTCTTGTAGACATTGGGTCTATATCCTCTTTATCTTATATGTCTCTTTTAAAAAATGTATTAATATTTATTTTCCTAAAGAGTTCTCTATTTAACTGTCTTCGTGTCCCTTTGTGTCTCTTTTCTCTGCAATATGAATCCTAGGTTCATCACCTCCAGTTGAGCACTGCCTCTGAGCTCCAGATCCACATAACTGGAACTACCACAAGCCTTCAGTTCATGTTTGATACTAAAGTCAACCATCTTCCCACTTCAGAATCATAATGTTACATTCTCTTATCTGTAAACTGTACCTACAATGCCTACTTATTTCCTGACCATCCTGGATCATTCATCTTCTAAGCAATGACTAGATCCTATTGATGATCTTGCTACCCTCTCTTTATCCATCCCTTCCTTCCTATTCTTACTGCCATGCCCACTCCCAGACATACTGACCTTGCTTCTAGAATAAGGTTTGCCATTAGTCAGCCTACCCACTGACCAACTTTTGCTTTTTGTGTTATGTGAGGACTTAAAAGAAGGATTTGTTGAGACACTGACTACATTTTTAAGATGGAAGGATTGTGCAGTTTATAAAAGTTAATTTGAGTACATATATATATATATATACACACATACAATGGGATATGTATAAATAATAAGCATAAGGTAACAGATTGTTTTTAAATTGCAAATGTGTGGGGTAGAAAGGGATGGAGGAAGTAAAAATCAAGTAAGAGGTGGTTGGCTAAAAGAGATAAAGATAGTGTAAAGTAAGGAAAAGATACGTGAAGATAATGACCTAACCAAAGACAAGTGGACTGCCTCCTGTGATGCTCTGACTACACAGTATACATGATGTGATTTCCATGTTAGCGAAAACAAAGTCTGATTTCATTCTCCCTGTGGTCCTTTATTCTTAAAATTTTACTTTATTTACTGAATTATGCTCCTAATCCTAGCTAATCATTTTGTAATTGTTTGCTTTGGTCAGACGTGATTGGACAAAGGATAATATTGGTAACAGGCACTAACATGCCTTGGGCACAAAAAATACTACTTAGAATATATTCCATACTCTTAGTTCACAGGAGCCAAGGCAAGAGGATAATTTGAACCTAGTAGTTTCAGAGTAGCCAGGGCAGTATAGCAAGATTGTTTCTAAAAATAATAATAATAATAATAATAATAATAATAATAATAATAATAAACTTTTATATGTATATAAAAGAGACATTGTGGTTTTCTGCCAATATTCTAGAATTTTCAGAAACTTTGTTATTTGAAAAATCTGTTATTTTGGTGACCTCTTTATAGATAACACTCAAAACCTACTTTTCAGTCTTAAAAATCTCAAAGATGTAGCTTAGAATGTGAAGCTATTCCAAATGTGTATGTATAGGTTCTTTCATAAGAAGTGGTTTTCTTAATGTTGTGTAGTCATCTGTTGGAAGCTTCCTCTGAATTTTCAGAAATGGTATTTTTATTCATTATTATTTTGATAAGTAGTATTTTTTTCAAGTCAACCATACCAAGAATTGTCTTAAAAAGAGGTTATGGGGGTGGGGATGTTGGAAAGATGGCTTTGTGGTTAAGAACACTGACTGCTCTTCCAGAGAACCAGAGTCCAGTTCCCAGCACCCACATGGCAGCTCACAGCTGTCTGTGACTCCAGTTCCAGGGGACCTGACACCCATGGCAAAATGCCAATGCACATAAAACAAACTAAATTAAAAAAATAGGTTATCAGGGCACTAGAGAGATGGGTCAGTGATTAAGAGCACTGTTGCTCTTGCAGAGGACCCATGTGTGGTTTCAGCACCCACATCAGGTGACTCACAACTTGTAAAAATGTACACTTACAAACACACACATCATTAAAAAGTAGATTCTTGGTTAGATTATTAAGATTTGTTTCCCCAGGACACTATTTCAGATGCTAGCAATATAATATTTTCCAATTTTTAAGACTATTAGCCTCTGTCCTCATTTTCTTTGGCTCTTTCTTCATGCTTAGAAACATTGATGAGTACTGGCATTTTCTTTTTCCCCCTGTCCTGTCACTCATTGAAAAGATATTAATTGCAACTCCTATACGTCAATTTCACAGCCCACTAATGGGTCATAGGCTGTAGTTCAGACACTAGTGCCTTAGAATAGATTTCTATAAAACTTCACTATTTTAAGTGCAGAACAGTGTGTGAGACACCAACCCAAAATTGTATTAATTTGTTCCTTCAGTTAATTCTGGGTGACATTTCAGAAATATATGCATAATAAACCTCCAAACACCATGACAATTTCTAGATTATATCCAAGCAATATGAAATACTCATTTGTTGTGTGTTGTGTAGACTCAAAAGTACTGTGGCTTGTGTGTTTGGAGGTCTGAGGGCAACCTTCAGGAATCCACCATGTGGATCCCATGGGTTGAATTCCGCTCATCAGGCTTAGTAGCAAACACTTTACCTCCTGAGCCAACTCACCAGCCCATCACATGGAAAATTTTAAATCTGTAGCTAATGTAAATAAATGGCTTCTGACAGCCTTTTTGACNTTTTCATAAAGCTTAAAAAAATTCCAGAGAGATTGTATATCTAGTTTTACTTTGGCAGTTACTATTTTTTCTTAGTGATCTTTCCTGCCATATCAACAGTACACGTGTCTTATCTCAGTAGTTTTGATGGCTTTATGTCATGCTTTGGTAGCATTTCTTCAACTAGTTCCTCACTGATGTCATTTAGACAGTATAAGCTTTAAAAATTTCCCTGCTTTGAAAGATTAAAACACATCTCTTTGGCTTCAATTTGTATTTTTAAATGGCAGTAGTCATGTTATTCCATAATATTTTTACTATTTTAAGTTATATTTACTTTTGTGAAATGTCTGTTTATAGTCTGTCTCTTGTATTGCAATTTTTTGGATTGATTTTTTTTTTTTACAGGCTGTACAAATCAGGCAGTATGGGTCTTTGTTGTCTTAGATCGGATGGGGTTTGCAAGCTAGCAGTTGGCTGAGGCCAGTAATATTCAACACACACACACACACACACACACACGCACACGCACACGCACACACGCATAGGCACGTGCACATAACATGCACACACCTACACACCTAAACAGCTTTGAATAGATATTAAATATCAAAGCTCAGAAATCAAAGCTTGCTTTATAGTGTGTGCATGTGTACTATTGTATTTATCTGATTATTCTTTATCAATAAAATCTTAAAAGTCAGATATCAGGGTAAGAATCTAAATAATCAGAGAAGCAGTGGAGAAGCGACCAGTGACCTATTTCTTCCACTCCTCCAACCAAAAGGACTGAGATCCTCTCTAAGCCCTGCCCTACTACTTCCTGCCTCTTTCTCTGTCCTCAGTCCTCCAAAACCTCTTTGGTTAATTTTGGTTAACTAGTAGCTAGTTCCACCCTCTGATTCAAAGCAAACTTTGTCAGAATGTGATCAAAATATCATACGTTTCCCCATTTTTGTCTAAGTAAAAAAGGGAAGTTTTTAACTCTAGCATAGTAAAACTATATATAATAAGAACAATTATCAGGTAAGAATTACATTCACAATGTCNAGTCTATTTGCACTTGGCAAATTCAGAGAAAATACTCCTTTATCTAGTCTGTCTTGGTGAGTCCAAAGTTATGTACTTAATTTACTTTCTATCCTACCTTGTATTATGAACCCAAAACTACCCTTTTATGTCTCTCAGCCTTACACACTTTACACCTCTCTTGTGAGTTTCTTTTCTGAATTTGGTAACAAGGAAAACTATAACTCTCTAGTCTTCAACTCTATCAGAGACCCAAGAAAGATACAATATTACCTGAGTAAAGAGGAATTACAGATCAAACAATTTCCAAAACTAAAAAATGACAGAAGCAGCTGGCTGCCTGGACAGTCATCCAGGGTTCTTTTGTAATGGGTTCTTTTGTAATGTTGGAGCATCCATCTTCGGCCTACAGGCCTAGAATATCTAACAGACTTTTCTGTGAAGCAGGAATTTTGAAGGATTGTCCCACCTTGTCTTGGCAAAGTTCACCAGTTGCTTTCTTTTGTGTCCTGCTTGTCCAATTTGGACAGCATACTGTCAGCAGTTAAGGGAAGAGCAGGTTTTGGCCTAGTGGCTACCTTTTGCCAGAAAGAAAGCAAACTCATATGGGATTTCTTAGATGCTCATCTTTTTCTCTGCAGTATATTGGTGCTGCCAGGAGTAGATATATCTCATTGTCATAAAAAGCCTTATTAAAACATCTTAAATGCTATATTCTGTAGATCTCTGAAGTGTTTGAAGACTACCTGTCTATCTAAAATATATCTCTGTTTGACCTTGAAAACATACCTAACATGACTACAAGTTTGATTGTAATAGGTGACTATTAACCTGCATTTCTTTATTATCCTAAATAGTTTGCAATAATAACTTTCAAGGACTAGAAATTTATATCACATTTTTAAATGAGCGCCATAGGTACAATACCTTAAACAAGAGTAGAAATGTATGTTCACTATGTTCTAACAAAAATAACCTTACATATTTATTAATATATAAAAATCCATACCAATGTAAAATATTTAAGACTAGTAGTTGCTGTTTTAGTTTAAAAGTAGATTCAATAATCTACCCTTTTATCCTNTCATTTCTNTGTCCACCCTTTTTCTTTTCAGAATGAGATCCCTGAATCTAATTTCCTTTATTCAGCCTTTTTCCTGATCATGACCAATAACAACTTGTAACCAACCCCCCTAAACAATGACAAACGTCCATAACCCACTCAATGACCAAAAACCACCCACCCCATCTCTTGGGAATATGGGTGTCATGTCCTCTAGATTGCTTCCTATTGTCTGGGAGATGATGGCATCACTAAGGGACCCTGAGGAAATTGAAATGGTCCTGGGACAGCTAGCTGTACCATTTATTGCCAGTCTTTGTGTAATGGGAAAGTGTAGAGCTTATCTGAAGTCCTGGCTGGAGTAATGCATGAGGCTGGACCATCTCAGCTAGCCTCCTTGAAATTGTCCTTAGCAGTTTGTAGTCCAAAGCTGATCTGTGGGTGGTGTCTGTCAGCTTAGTGGCATTCCAGGTGGAATCGTTATTGTGGGGCCCCATCATCCTTTTAGAGACTTCAAAGGTTGCTGTTAGGCATGGTCATGGTTCATTGCAGAAAACTTAAACTTTTTAAATGTAGTATGCAGTAGATCTCAGGTTAAAGGACCATTATTTGTTAAGTACATCTAGAGTACACAGACTTAATTCCTAGTTACCTGATAGAGACTCAAACCCAAAATCATGTACAGGAAGCTAGATGAAGCCTTTTACTAGAATTAGTTAGTACTCTATATGACCATTGATATCGTGACAGAAGTTTAAATATATGTATATATATATATATATATAAATCTTATAAATTTTGATATAAAATTCATACCTTAAGAAAAGCTTTAAAGAGTCAAAATAGAACCTAGAATTATGAGATGAGTGTCAATGGAATAGTCCCTTAATTTTGGTTTTCTGCTGCCCATGCCAGGTGGCTCTTCTGACACGAGACAGAGAGTTTGGATTTTTCGATTTTGGATTTTTCTTTAACAGTGCACTAACAACAGAATTATTGAAAATTATAGTGCAGTGAGTTTTTCTTTGTTTCTGTCCTTTTTTCTCCTCTCCCTCCCCCTCCCCTTTCTCTTTGCTTTTCTGACAGTGTCTTGAAGTCTTCCTGCCTCAGTCTCCCAAGGGCTAGGCTTAAGGCTGCTCAGCCACACTTGTCTGGTTTTCCATCATTATAATTTAATGATTCCTAACCTTTTAACTCTAATAATTGTTTAATGTATTCTCATAAAAGTTCCACATCTGCCAGTTTAATTCTTTTTAAAAGATTAAAGTTGGGGGCTGGAGAGATGGCTCAGCGGTTAAGAATCCAGACTGCTCTTCCCGAGGTCCTGAGTTCAATTCCCAGCAACCACATGGTGGCTCACAACCATCTGTAATGAGACCTGGTGCCCTCTTCTGGCCTGCAGGGACACATGCAGACAGAACACTGTATACATAATAAATAAATAAATCTTTAAAAAAAAAAAAAGATTAAAGTTGGGTTCTCTAGCTTAGTGTTAGAATGCTGGTGTGGTACCTGCAAGGCCCTGGCTTTGAACAGAGATTGAATATTTTCAGCACCACACAAAAATGTAATAAACTTCACACACTTAGTGTGAATATAATTTTTAGTATTTGTTAATTAAATATAGTAGATGCTTAGTATGAAGACAAGTAAATTAAAATTAATTACTTCATTGTGTAAACTTATCCCTCTGTTTTCTTGTAATACATATATAGGTTTATTAGCAGACTCGGAATGAAGTAGTTTGTGTAACAGAGACAGTATAGTAGATATTTCCTGGATTGTGTTTAATTCAGAGCATTTATTGCATTCCATGTTATTTTTGGTAAANTATCTGTGAAGTGCTTTGGAATGATGGATGCATGATTGATTAATTTGAGTCTGATTTCACTGTGTTCATCATACTTCCTTTTGAAACATAGTGATCTAAAAGACATTTAGTCATTTATATTGGTAGTTCAGTGGTTAGTTATTAATCTAAACCCGTAAGTATAATTTGTAAATAGTATTGTAATTTTTTATAGTGTATGAAGTGGCACCTAGCCATTTAGATTTAGAAAAAAGTGGAGGGGGGGTCATAGAAGTGGGGGATAAATTCAAATGCGCCTGAAAATTAGAAAGTTTTATCAGGCAAACTTCCTTTTTTTGTATCCATTTTATTTTTCATATTTCAACTTCATATATTCATAGTACCATTGATTTGTAACAGGTATTTTCAATATTCTCATATATAATATATTACATGAGAGCTTACTTATGCTTAAATAAACATCTATCCTATCACAGTGAGGGAGATGTAAACTTAACTTACTTTGGATCTCACTTGACTTAGATATATTGCTCAGCAAATATGTGCAGAACTTGAAGTCAGAGAGAAAGAGAAACCAAATTGTTTATTGTGTAGAAAGACACATAGCTTTCATATAACCACACTGTCATGAGAGAATCTATTAAAGGAGTGTTTCAGGCACTCTGTGAGGCAGTGCGATGCCATTCTCCCGTCATGACCTATTTCCTTTTAATGAGTATTTCTTACTGCCTTGAGTGGTTAGCTTTTTAAAGACTTGCAATAGAACCACATCACTTTCCCCTCTCCAGCTCCTCCCAGGTACCCTCCTTCCAACCTCTCCCATGCCCACCCCCAAATTGAAAGCCTTTTTTTTTATTATTATTATTGTAGCACCTCNGCCCCTCGGTGTATGCCTAAATATATGTAAATATAACCTCTGGGTCCGCTTTTGCTGTTTATGTGTGGTTCAGGACTGACCACTATTCGTTGGAAAACCAATAAGGGGGCTCATTTCTGAGACAGGCTAATTCTCCCAGCAGCCAGTAGTTGCCTGTTCTTTGCCTAGAGGTAGGACCCCATGGAATTTCCCCCCTTCCAGATTAAAATGCCTGTTATACTGCCACTTTCTGATCTTGTTTGTGCATGTGCAGCCATTTCTAGGGGAGACTGTTTCACAGGACTTCCTTGTGTTCTAGTTCTTACAATCTTTCTGCCCCCTCTTCTGCAATGCTCACTGAGCCACAGATGCAGGAGCTGTGGTGTAGTTCTATCTGGCGAGACTCTCCATGTTCCATTGATCTCTGTATAGTATTCATTTGTAGTTTTCTGTGATGGTTTCTATTTTGTATAAAGACAGGCTTCTTTGAGGGGTGGGTGCTAGCTACACTTAGCCAGGAAATGTAGTGGTTAGTTTCTTTTAAAGTTAAGTACAGTCACAGCTACTGTTTATCAAGAATTATCTTGTGCTATACACTCTACATAGATCATTGCATTCTTGATTTGTCTTAATGTTCTTACAAGTAATGGTAGTTATGAGTATTAACTGTAATTTGTCAAGAGTTTGATTTGTTATAAGCTTTGAGTTATATACTTAATCGCTCTATATTCATTCCTTACTGAAACTATTGTGTGAGTAGATAACTTTAATCTTCCACAAGACTAAGAATTAAGTAATTTACTTTGTGTTATACTGTAGTGAATCAGGACTCACTTGTAGTTTTTTGCATTTTATGTGGTGTTGTATTAACAAGTAGTGGTGGGGAACACTGACCTTTTGGAGCTTATGACTGTTTCTAAGCATTGCTACTGAAGTGTGTGTGTGTGTGTGTGTGTGTGTGTGTGTGTGTGTGTGCACGTGTGTGCATGTGTGTGTGCACACATGAAAAATTAGAGGAACCTAGAACCATAGTTGGGTTACTGTGCTTATTAAACCCCTTTCATAATATGAGTGCCACCTGCTGGAGGGTTATAATGCACCTAATATGCTTTTGAAATACTAGCTTCGAAAAGGCCTGTCAGAGGTGTGAAAGTGTCAAGCTTCAAATGCTAATTATTAATGATCATTTTTAGGATCACTCCCCAATGAAATTGGGCAGTTCTCCTAATGTACTACAAAATTTATTGCTTCCTTTATTATGTTGTTTTAAGAACTAATTTACTCAGTACTTTCTAAAATAAAGTCATTGGCAGTGTTTTTACCCAAGAGAAAGTTTGATTCAACCCTGTGAGTCATATTATTTTAAAGAAATCAAACAGAAGTAGAAAATTGGATTTATTTTGGGAAAAGTAAGTTATTGGAGTATAAGGATTTTAGAAACCCTTTAAAAAATGGTCTGGAACCCAAGGGAGCATCATAGACAACACAGAAGGCATTGTGGGTAAAAATAGAAATGGGGAGCATTATAGACCACATGAAAGAGTGTGGGTAAAAATAGAAATGCATGCTGGAATCTTTAGCTTGGTAAAGAATCCCGAGGTTAGTAGAGATCTTAAATAGTGCTTTAGAGAAAATGTTTAGAGCTCTTAGTGGATACTTTTTATAATTACTCAGATGTCTGGAAGCGGAATCGATAAAATCTGTCCATTGAACATTGTTCACAAGGGTGCATTGCTGTCAGGTTAGCACACTTGAGTATCTAGCACAGAGGCTAGTGTGTGTCGTGGGAAAGTCCTCATGTACTTAACTGCGGTTTAAATGGATCTAATGCATGTTTGTAGTTGCATGATAGCTTGTGGAAGAAATATTTGTCGAACAAAAAAATATGATTGTCATCTCACACCATTAAATAAGTACTAATAATATTTTGCTATATATTTTATTTTATAAACAAATCATTTTTATAGATGTTTAAAATATTACATCACAACATTATATCAATAAGTCTCATGAAAGAAAGCCTTGTAATGGGGCTGGAGATACAGCTCAGTGGTTAAGAGCATACACTGCTATTCCAGAGGACGTTAGCCGGATTCCTAGCACCCACATCAGATGGCTCACAACTGCCTATAACTCCACCTTCAGGGGATCTGATGACTCCTTCAGTGTGGCTGGTATTGTGTCGTTCCCCAGGGATACAGAGGTAAATTAAAATTGGCCTTTGAGAAGTTCATGGTTAATAGGGAGGCAGATGTAAACAGTTAATAGAATAAACTGTACTAATACAAACATAGGCCTGGTGCAGATGATTCAGTGAGGCTGAGTTTGAAAGTCATTCTACACTTCACTGTGCTCCATCACTGGCTCAGTAGCCNATTCATGCACATGTGCAGAANCCTGTCCCAGTGTGGTACCTTTCACAGTNGCTGACTTTCCATTTAACTTCGGAACNGTTGGGAGTAGGGGTGGGGTGTGGGGAGGGACAACTTTATTTGATCCTGTCATTGTCTAGGAACATAAGACTAATTTGTCATCTAAAGCAAAAAAGCAGTGCTCCTTGAGCCAGTAGCATCGAAGGTGGACACTGTTAGCTGAACACCGGCTCCTCTTTCCTCCCCACCCAAGGGAGAAGGACTGTTAGCCTAACTTCCTTGATCTTCAAATAAGGTGGTGTCATAGGATTGTTATTAGAATTAGATGGGAATAAACCATCTGTATATAATCAATTTGCACATTTTAAGGATTCAATAAACGGGTAACAAAAAAGAAAAATACTTAACAAAAGTAGAACGAACTTTACATTAACAGACATGAAAACTGCTTACTAGATAAGGGTTGTGGTGCATGTTTGTTTGTTTGGTTTTTCGGTTTTTATTTTTTAGTTTCACATACGTGTACTTCTGGCCCCTGCAAGGGCCAGAAGAAGGCGTCAGATATCCCTGGAACTGGAGTTTCAGAGCTGCCATGTGGGTGTGGGGAATTGAACCCTGGTCCTCTGGAAGAGCAGCCCTTAACTGCTGAGCTATCTCTCCATTCTGTGTGGTACACATTTGTGACACCAGCACTTGGGAGGTTGAGGCAATAGGCTCACAAGTTCAAAGCCAGCCTAGGCTAACAATTGTTTGTTCATCCGTGTGTGCGTGTGCTTGTGTGCGTGCGTGCGTGTGTGTGTGTGTGTGTGTGTGTGTGTGTGTGTGTGTGTATACTCAGGGTCTCGTACATGCTAGGGAAACATTTTACCACTGAACTGTGCTTTTTGTTTTGAGATGGAATCTCACTAAACTGCCCAGGCCTTGAATTCACTTTGTAGCCCAAGCGGGCCTTGAACTTTAAATCGTCCTGTATCGACCTCCTGAGTAGGCCTATGATTATAGGACTATGTCAGCATGTCTGGTGATCTCCTATCTTAAAAAAACAAAAGATCAAGTATGCTCTGTGCTTACTAATTCTAAACCCTGGTTGGGTAGTGGGAGGCAGGCATATTTACAAGGCTTTTACCTTGAGCTCATGTCATTGTTATGATGTCTTTTATCAAGCTGCTTGCTGCCTATAATAAGCAGGCGCTGAGTTGTCATTTGCTGATTTGGTCTGTCCACTTTCTTGACCGAGTGGACTGTGAAGCTTGTACATTGTGAGGGCTATTCTTTTTTATGTACAGAACCTGTGCTGTGTGAGTCAACTTGCCATCGATGTGACAGATCCTTGAGATGATCACATTACTATGGCAAAGTTTTATTGTGGTTATTATTTCAGAGATTCATTCAGGCCATGGCTTTTTGGCCTAGGGCTTGTGATGGCACAGTACCTCATTGCGAGAGCATGTGGCAGCAGAGGCCTGTTGAAACTCAAGGTATAAGCTGAGTAGAGAGGGCCGAGAGGCCCAGTATCTTCTTCAGGGGCAGAACTCTAACAATCCTACTTNCTTCCACTGGGCTATATGTCCTAAAGATTCCACTACTTCCACTACTATCAACATGGGCTGGGAACTAAGCCTTTAGCATATAGGATTTTCGGAGATTTAGGATCCAGACTCTANCCACTTATCACCTCCAGTCTTTATCAATGCACACAAGACTCACCAGGCCTGATAGGTCCCATAGACACTAGAGTGGATAAATACAGGGATTTTTTATACAGGGATTTTAAGTTTTCTTTCCTCTTTTTGTGGAAGATATATTGAGCTCTGATACTGTGCTAGGGTGGATATAAATTGACCATGTGATTTCTGTTTCACNTGGACCAAATATAGTTCCTTTTTTGGAAGGGGNGTTGAGTATGTGTGTGTGTGTGTGTCTGTGTGTCTGTGTGTCTGTGTGTCCATGCATGTGCATGTATGTTAAAGCCAGAGAGCAGCCTCAGATGTCATTCCTCAGTCCTTTCTTTTTATTGTTATTTTGAGGTCTCTCACTGACCTTGAACTCGATAAGTAGGCAGGCTGGCTGGCTAGTGAAGGAACCACCCACCCCCATCCCCCTCCCCCACACTGCTCTCCATCCCACCATCTGCCTGTCTCCACTCTGTTACCATGACTGACTTTTTTAAAAACATTTTTAAAATGTGGATTCTAGGAATTGAGTCTCAGGTCCTTGTACTTGCAGCACAAGCCCTTTACTGACTGAACTGTCTTCCCAGACCCAGTTAGTTNTGTAGTGACACAGCATCCATCTGTTCATCAGCTCACATCGCATCATTTGACACGGTCCTGGGTTTAACACACACATACGCACGCACACTGTAGAAGAGGAGTAGAAAGGTGCTGGCAGCTTCTCTCCAGGAATGGTATTGAAGAGCTGTTTTCCCTTCATGCTGCTCATCTGGCTTTTCTAAAAATTGAAGAGTTCATTTGAAAGCTAGGCATGGTGCACATGGATTGTGAGTTCAAGGGTGGCCTGGGCCTTGTAAGACCTTATTTCAAATAGAAAAAAATCCTGTTCAAGTATGAGCAGAATTCCTTCTAAGCCCCTCCTTGCTAATGAGTAGTGATGTCTCTCTTTGTCTTTGTTCAGCTTCTGAGAGAGCTGAAGCACCCTAATGTGATCGCCTTGCAGAAGGTGTTCCTTTCTCACAGCGACAGGAAGGTGTGGCTGTTGTTCGACTATGCAGAACATGACCTTTGGGTAAGTTGAAAGTCGCTCTGTCCAAAGGATTATTTTATCCAGGTAAGGGGCATGTATGCAAGCAATATGTACTACTAATGCACAGAAAAGAAGGCTCACTGTTGGTTACAGCTCAGAGCAACCATAGGAAATGTTGATTTTCAAATCTCTGTTATACCCAGAAGTTTCCCTTGAGGAAGTTTTGCTAGAATAAGAGACTAGTTCTGTGCAGGCAGTTAATGGCAGTTTGGTGATATGCACAGTGAGAACTAGTTCCTTTTNGTGAAGTACACAGGGCTGAAATTTGATCTAGGATATGTTTGTGAGTAGTTTTTAAGTTAAAGTTGATCTCTTACCATATCTTGGTATTTAAAACTGGGTCTACCAAATAAAACTATGCATATAGTTTTTAGAATGCCTTATCAATACATAAAAGAACTAGAGCTTTTTAAACATTTTGTGTCTAAAACTGCCAAAAAAAAATTCCAAATGTTACAGTTAAATTATGGATAAATTTGGTTCAGTATGTTACCATGTGCCTTCTACATAAATCAAAAAAATCTTTATAAGAACAACTTGGACAGGCTTATAAGGTCTTGAATGACCTTTGAAAGTTCATGCTATAACAGAGCTGTTGATGAGAACTTNCGTGTTTTTCTCAATAAAAATTACATTGTTTTTGGCTGGGTAGATGGCTCTGTAGATAAAAAGTACCTGCCACCAAACATAAAGACCTGAGTTTGATTCCCCCAGGACCCACACAGTAGACTGAGAGAACCCATTCCTGTGAATTACCATCTGACCTCTACATCTACATGCGCACGCACGCGCACACAATGCATAAATAAAATGTTTAAGTGTTATTTTGCTCATCATGGTAATGTACACCTGCAATCCAAGTCATTGAGAGGTGGAAGCAGGAGCATCAGGAGTTGATGGTCATCCTTGAGTACATGAGTTTGAAGTTATCCAAGGCTACCCGAGGCCCTATCTCAAAACAAAAGCATTTTCCCCATTTATCTAACCCCCTTTGTTTCTACAAAGCTCACCTGATAATGTATAAAGCTCACGCTAATAGTAGTGTGGGGCTGATGTTGTGGCTCAGCAGTTAGGAACACTGGCTGTTCTTATGGGACCTGGCTGGGATTGGAGTGCCCGTGCGGGGTGGGAGTTAGATGAGGCTGTAGCATTTTTCTCCCTTGCATTACAGTGCTTTTATAATCCACATTTAACATGTGATGTGAAAATGGCGATCTGGTTATTGACACCTCAGCCATTTGTCTCAGGTTTGAGACTTAACAATTAAGTTAATTGTTGTTAACACAGTTGTTAATTCTCCAGTTTCTTCTCTCCCTTTTCTCTGTACTTTCTAGTGTTCTCTCCTATATAATATTAAATTCCAGGAACATAATCACATTGTTTTGTGCCTAGAGGAGGTAGTATTTTTCTAGTAATTCAAATATAACCAGTGTCAGTGATGTTATTCAAATATACTAAGTACTGACTGTTTATGTAACAGCCAGGATTTACAGTTTGCCATTCTTTCTTCCTCCCATCCATACAGAATATTACCAATACTGTTCTTAGACAGGCATTTAAGTACCAATTCTTTTTACCTTTTGCGGCTATTTAGTGAAAATCTTAGTGTTTTCACGAGATTTGATCGTTATAGACCCACATTAACATGGTCACATTCATCTCCAAATACATTTTTTAGACAGCCTTATTATTCAGAAATTTTTATATATCATTAATTTAAAAGTTAATTGTAAAATATAGGGCATTTATTTCAATTTTGATTGTTTTTTTCCCCCTTTGGCAGAGATATGAGCAGACTATATTAATATAGTATGTTTTATTTTCTAATTTTTAGCATATTATTAAGTTTCACCGTGCATCAAAAGCAAATAAAAAGCCCATGCAGTTACCAAGATCTATGGTTAAGTCACTGCTTTACCAGATTCTCGATGGTATCCATTACCTCCATGCAAACTGGGTGCTTCATAGAGACCTGGTAAGTTTTTGTGTGTTGTTGTTGTTGTTGTTGTTTTTAATTCATTAGTACATCTTTTTCTTTCTCTTTTAACAAAATTGTTACTCTTGGTACAATTATAGTAGAACATTAGCTAAGAAAAATTTATAAATACATACCAAAGGAGTGATAAAAACTCACCTATAACCTACAATCAAAAGACTAGAAGCTGATGTCATGGTGGCTGCTATCTGTAATTTCAGCACTTGGGAAGCTGAAGTAGGAGGATTGCCATGAGTTCAAGGACAGCCTAGGCAAGGAGTAAAACTGTCTCCCCCCCCCC
>LZPO01087625.1:56064-72441 GCA_001675575.1 Neotoma lepida | reverse complement strand
CAGGGATTAAACCCAAGGCTTCATGCATGGTAGACAAGTACTTTACAAACTAAGCACCTAGGATGCCCACTCTTGTCAGCCCTGTTCAGTACAGTGCTAGAAATCCTACACAGATCAAGCAAGAATATGTAATAAAAGACATGGAAATTGGAAATGAAGAAGTATGTGGCATGTTTTTTTAAGTAGCAAATACACGATCTACAAAAAAAATACTGTTAGAACTAATAAATGCATTAGTACAGTTGCAGGGTAGACAATCAACATATAAAAACAATTGTGATCCTATAATTAAAAATTAGCTAACAGAGAAAGAAATGAAGTAAAAACCATCACTTACAATAGCTTCAAAAATATTAAGGAAAACATTAAACCAAGGAAGTGAAAGATATAATATACCTAAAGAATTTGTGTTTCATAGTATTATTTTTCATAATATATTGATAAAATAAATTGAAGAAGAGACAAATAAGATGAAATATATATTTTGGGAGGGGAAGAATTCATATTGTTAAAATGTTTATACTATCCAAAGAAATCTATAGAATTAATGTTATCTCTATGAAAATTCCAATGACAACTTTCACAAAAAACAGAAAAAATAAAAATTCACCCTGGAATTTATTCAGGACCATAGAAGATTCCAGATAGCTAAAACAATTTTGAGAATGAAAAGGACAGCTGGAGGCATCACCTAGTGATTTAAAACCTTATTATAAAGCTATAGTAATTAAAACAGTACGGTACAATATAAAAGTAGACTTATAGACACAGAAAAAGCATATTTTCCAGGTAAGTTTGTGCAAATATAGCCAACTAATCTTTACAAAGATGCAAAGACTATGCCATGAATGGAGCTGGAAAAACCAGGTATCTCCATGGATATAAAAAAAAAATTGGACCTTTATACCATATGTAAAAATCAACTCAAAATGAATTAAAGACTTAAATATAGAATTTGAAGCTGTGAAATGCCTGAAGGAAACCAAGGAATAAGCGTCTTGACCATTGCTTTTGCCATTATTCTGTGTATATGATACAAAAACCAAAGGCAACAAGGCAAATACAAAAAGTAGGACTATATCAAGCTAAAGAGGTTCTTCATGGCAAATAGCAGTCAATGAAAGGAGAGCCAGCTTATGAGTGGGAAGGCATGCTTGCCAACCATGTATCTGAGGAGAGCTTAGTATCTGAAGTATGTAAGGGGATCATGCAATCCCATAGCACATGTTAACAACCCAATTGAAATGCAGAGAAGAGGAATTCAGAAGACGTTTCCTCAAAGAAAATTTATGGATGGGCAACAGGTGCATGAAAAGATGCCCACAGATCAGTATAGTTCCTCAACCCTCATCAAAGAAACCTCTCCTTTCAACACATAGAGACCATTACAGAAAACCACAGCCAAACTGCAGAGAACAAGAGATCATATTGTGCCCAGTCCCAATGGATGGATCTGCAACACAACTCTAAGGCTCAGAGATCATTGAGGAGACAGACAGATGTAAGAGCCAGAGGAACAGGAAGTTTACTGTGGGAATGTGTCTCCTAGAAATGTCAGAGGTTACATCCATGGAATCTCATCTACATGGCTGCCATAACTAGACCTGAACCACAAAGACACCAATGGACATGCTGATATGGAGGGGGCACAACCCTAGTTCCCAGGGCCTCAACCCTAGACAAAGAACTGGAGAATGCTGAGAGTGAAAGAAATGGTCTTCCCTCGAAAAGAGCTCCACAACTGGTTATCAGATACCAATGATCAGCCCTGAGATGATAGACGTACAGGTAATATTATCTAAACTAAGAAGGTTGTACTTATGTATTTAGAAATTGTGTGTGTGTGTGTGTGTGTGTGTGTGTGTGTGTGTAACAAGAATTTAAGAAAAAGAGGTCATGGATTTGAGAGTTGGGGGATTTATGGGAGAGGGTGGAGGGAAGCTGGGAAGTGATGTAATTATATTAAAACTTCAGAAAATATGAATAAATTTAAAAAGTAGTTTGGGTATAGAAATCAAGGCAAAGACTAAACTCACTACCTGCACTATTACGCAGTGGGAAATCTTTTACAAGGGAAATTTTACCAGAGAAAGGCCACAGGAAAGACCCGAGAGCAGAGCTACCTTGAAACAGTGATGTGGATGTGCGGTGGTACTCAGGTTCCTGCTTTTTACCTCATCTTTTCAAAATTAATTAACTAATTAATTAATTGTGTGTATGCATGTATGTGCATGTGTGTGTACCTATATAAGACAGAAGTGGAAGTCAGAGGACAACTTGCAGGGTTTGCTTCCCTCCTTTTATCATGTGGTCCAGGGGGGCTGAACTCTGGTCATTAGGCTCAGTGACGACCTTCCCTCTCTGAGCCTCTGAGCCATTTTCTTGGACTTTCATCCTATAACCCTCCTTCCCCAGGGACTCTCTGGAGTGCTATAATCTTTTACTGGGATTATCTATATCTTTTCCATGTGAAGATAATGCATCTGGCACATCCGGTCATGTCTTCTGTTTTACTCTATGATACCAGTCCTGCTACCAGGCCTTTGTCTTCTCTCTCCAGCTGGTGAAGTTCCACCAAGGCCCCCACTTAAGTCTCATCTCCTCTAAGGTACCTCTCCAGCACACAGCTCACCTTTCCTATTGCAGATGATCAGTGCTTCTGGAAGACTGCACAGGGAACATTCTTGACAAGGAGAATCAAACTTCGGAGCTTGAGCATGCTAGGCAAGTGTTTTACCACTAACGTAAAAGCTCCTCCCTTTTATAAGAGTATAATATAAGCACACAATTCTATTGTTCTTATAACAAAATTGGCTTAGTCCTGAATCTCTTCACCCCTTTTCTTCTTCTCATCGTCTGGTTCCAAGCACTTGAGTGGCTTTAATGGCCAGCATTCTCTGAGATTGTGTTCAATATTCTTAGGTCCCAGCTCCCTCTTCTTCGTATGGAAAATAGGCTTAGTGTGTCNACCATNACCACCTTGTTTAATGATGTTTTCCCTGGGCATAAGACAGTTCTTCCCCTTCTTGTATTGTGTCTTTTTGTGGGGCTTGTTGTACTTTGCCACATCCCTTGTCTTGCAAGTTTTAGGAATATTTACCTTATTTGTTNCAATGCTATCTAGAGAGAAAGTCTAATTTTTGATAGTAGATCTAAATCCTCTCTTGAACTTATTTAATTTCCAGGTTGTATTTCAATGATTGATTATAAAAATATAGTTATGACAATCATATCCCCTTCCTGCACTCAACCTTGCTTTTGTGTTATTGATCTACATAGACATATACCTCCAAAGCATAGGGATTGAGTCATCCCATCAGTCAATCACTAGTTTCCTTCCTTTATTACAAGCCATCATTATCTTTAATTGATTAATGACTTAGAATGTATGAGGCAGTATTTTAACATTATCCATCACCACATTTAATTAGTACAAAAACTCTGCAAGGTCCATGTGCTGTGATCTCCCTGCTGTGATGACAAAGTTGAGGTTACTCAGTTCTTAATGACTAAGCCACGATCTGCCAAAATTCAGGCTCATAACGCTAAGGCTATTTTATGACCCTCAATGATTTGCAGTATTTATATATGCATCTTTAGAAATGTTTATTCTGCTTAAAAAAAAAGAAATCCATGCTCAATTGCTTAGAATAGAAAGCATGAAAAAATTACACATGAGTATGTCTAGGCTACAAAAGAAAGATTTCTCTTTCACACTTCCATGATTCTGAAAAGAACTTTATGCTTGTTTTATTTACTGCATCTTAGCTCACACTGGTAGCTGAAAAGCAAAGAGAATCCACTGGAAATTTCATTTTATTGGCAGTCTGCAGGAAAGTAAATTGACAGCTGAAGCCACAATAGGTATTAAAGATGATTTTGTTCAGTGTTAGAGATGGAATCCAGGGCCTCGTGTGCAGCAGACAAGCATTCTGCCAACTGAACTACATTCCCAGCTTCCTTTTCATGACCTTTGATGTCTGAGCTATACCAGATTGTGTGAACACAGCCTAGGATGAGAATTCCTATGCTGGGGCATCTCCCTGGATTCCTAATAATCCAGGGAGGCACATTATAAGGCACGATGGACTAAAGCAAAACAAATGACTACTCTTCACCAACTCCTTTTATCTAGGAGTTCTGCACATCAGCTCTATACATGGGGAACCAAGCAGGGGAACAGTTCATGCAAATATCTGTAGGGGACAGGATGAGGAAAGAAACTATGCAACAAGACAGAGGAAGACCATGGTGCTTATTGCTAAATCCTCTGTATTGAAGAAGGGCCATCTGAGGAAAATGGCATTGAGAGAAGCCCAAAGGCCACAATGCTCTGATAGAAAACCTTTCTGAGTATCTATTAGGTGGGAGGTGTGATGAAAGAGTGGAGGATACAAATATGGTTACAACATAATATCACACACTGTGATGGTTTGACAGAAAATGTCCCCCAAAGGGAGTGGCACTATTAGGAGGTGTGGTCTTGTTAGAGTAGGTGTGGTCTTGTTGGAGAAAGTGTGTCACTCTGGAGGCAGGTTTTGAGGGCTCATATATGCTCAAGCCATGCCCAATGAGACAGATCATGTCCTGTTGCCTGTGCAAGATGTAGAACTCTCAGCTACCTCTCCAGAACCATGTCTGCCTTCAAGCCACCATGTCTTACCATGATGATACTGGACTAAACCTATGAAACTGTAAGCCACCTCAATGAAATGTTTTCCTTTATAAGACTTGCTGTGGTCATGATGTCTCTTCACAGCAATAGAAACCCTAACTAGGACAAACATCAATGTTCTTAGAATCTATGTTAAATGTTGCTATGAAAAGAATCAACTAAGTGATGTAAATGAAGATCTTTAAAGGTGATTGCTACCTTAAGCTATATATAAAAAACAATTCCATGTGAACTATGGATTTCAACATGAAAATTCAAACCTTAAAACCTCTAGAAAAAAAGTAAGACCTTAAAATAGGATAGAATTTCTTAAAGTACAAAAACACAAACAGTATAGAATTTTGATGTATTTGATCTTGAAAGATTTATAAATTTAATTTCATTAAAAGAAAATTTTAAAGAAAAGAGGGATATTTGAAGCATATAATGAAAATTTAATATATAGAAAGTATAAAAAATTAAGGAAACACTAAAATAATTAAAAAGTGGGTAAGAGATATCAAAATATATATCACAGAGGGAAAATGACTCAAACATTAAGAGCTGTTGATTAGAATTAAGGAAGAAAATTAAAACCATAGTGATATATTGTTTCATATCTACTATAGTAATATAAATTTAATATAAATTTTATATCAAGTGTTGACCAGATACAGAGCAATAGGGATTCACACATAGGATATAGAAATGTATATATTGGATTATGTGTTTGGAAAAGTTTCTGGCATTATTTTATGATTTTGAAGTCATTCAGACACACGATTCAAGTTTCTGGGATGTATCTTAGAGAAAAGCTTGCCAACGTGTATCAGGAGACCTTTTGAAGAATTTCCCTTGTAACAACATTTTCAATAGTAAAAGATTAGAAACCACTATGGTGCCCTTCAGCAGGAAAATGGATACGTAAATCAATAGTTGGGTGAGAGTAAAGTATTGTAGTAAAATATATAGAGAATGGATTATTATACATTCTCTGTGATAAATTTTCTCTGAAAAAAAGAAGAAAATGCAATGCCTTTGAAGCTGAAAGTTGTGAAGCTCAGCAACGTCATTGAAAGGTGTGGCCATGTGTTAAGGAATGGCTGAGAACTGATGAGAATTCCTTCTAGGAGGTTGTGGTGGAGACAGGCACAAAAGAGACATGGGGCATTGTCATTGTGTCTTCCAAAGCTGGCTAGTGTCTGCACAGGCATGCTGTGGGATAATCTTTTTGTACACTATGAGGATGTGTCTCTGCTAAGGCACCTTCTGATTGGTTTAATACAAAGCAGAATAGCCAATAGCTAGTCAGGAAAGGATAGGTGGTATTTCCGGGCCGAGATAGGAACTCTGGGAAGAAGAAAGGTGGGATTTGCCAGCTAGATACAGAGGAAGTGAGATATACTGTACTAAGGAGAGGTAATGAGTTATGTGGCAAAATGTATATTAATATAAATGGGTTAATTTAAGTTTTAAGAGCTAGTTGGGAACAAGCCTAAGCTAAGGCCAAGCTTTCATACTTAATAAGAAGTCTCTGTGTCATTATTTGGGACCTGGTGGTCCAAAGAAAGCCCAACTGCACAGGCAGTTATTTTGTTATTGTTGTTTAGACTGCTCATATATATTCTCTTTTCTACACTATTGTATAACAATGACGTAGCTAAATTGGTTCTACTGGAGTGCCACTGAACATGTGGGAGTATTTCATCCCTGTGGAGGTGGAGGTGAGAGGCAGGAACTGGCTCCACAATGCAGTTGGAACTCATCTTTGAAAGACAAAGAGTTGTGAAGATAGAAACAGAAAGTTCCACTTGGGAGAAACAGGAGGAAAGACATAAATGTGTGAAATGGCATGTGTGTCCCCTGAGCAACAATGATTGCAATATAAACAGGCACTAGAGTGGGAGAGAAGGGTGGCAATTCCGCTCAGGGAAATAAGGATGGCCTTCTTCCCTTCCTTCCTTCCAAACTTGGGAACATATCCGGATCTCAACCTTCAGGTAAAGGCGGGTTGTTAAAGACTTTTGGGGAAGCAAGAAACTCAGTACTCTTGTGGTTTAGAAAGAATTTTGATAGTTATCTGAAGCATGAATGGAAGAAATTAGAGGCAGATGGGTTCCATCTGGTTACAGGAATAGTTCAGGATTACAAAGATAGGCTCCGTACTATGGCGGAGGCGATGGAATGAAAGGGATAATGCATGATTTGGGATTTCACACAGGTTTCCAAATATATGTCCATTTCCGGAAAGACACCGGCTGAAGGAAGACATCTTGGTTTCCCTCAGGTCAGCTCCTATTCAAGACTGAACACACTCTTGAACTTGCNAGCTAATTGTGGGCATTGGCTCAGTCTTGTCCTCAGTTCCCTTTAACATAGGGCACGCCTCTCAGTATTTTATCATCCTCTCTGGAACTAGGGAACCATATTTGAAATGATCTCTGTCCAAAAATTATTAATCCATTTTGCTTACTTATATCTGACCTTACTTCTCTCAGAGCTGTCATTTTCTCAAGGTCTTAAACAGAATCGACGTTAACATGAATAAATTGAAGAATCTCTTCCCTTATGCAAGACACTGAAGCTGCTGACAGTATCTCAGAGACTAGTGGGAAATTCATCCTTTTGGCAGATAATTACACAAAGATACAAGACACTGACATATATAGTAGGAACGGGTGGTTGGTTTGAAATGGAAGATAAGTACACCGAACATCCAATAGGCAATTGGAACTTCTGGTTAGGCGGTAAGAGGAGTATCAGTCAATATCAGGCATCTCCAAGCCTGTCGGTGACTGTGCTGTGTGATACTGGATCAAACAGAGGTGATGGATCCCAATACAGAGAAGAGCTTATTGGAAATCATGCATCCTGTCAAGGTGAACCATTCAGAAGTCTGATGTAGCAATGACAATTTTAGCCTTGAGTACCACTCCAATACAATAGGGAACAGGAGGACATAGCTGCAGGGACAGAAGGGGACTGAATCTGTGGATGGTGACTGTCAGCAAGAGCAGCACTCCTGGGGTACAGCAACAAAGAAGAAAGGGGCAGGGCCCCAGGATGAATTTAAGACTAGAGAATCCAGTTTCAACTGCAGGAAGACAAATCCATTTCTTATGGCATCCGAAAAAGTCATCTCCTAGAAGTAGAGGGTAAGAATAGCAGTAACCAGAGGCTTAGGGAAGGGGAAAAGGGGAGACGTTGCAGAGGGTACAGAAGTAGAATTAGATGACAGGAGGAATATAGTCAAGAGACTATAGCTAATGACAATATATTTTAAAAAAATGCAAGTGGGAGGTGAGCATTCTCATAAAGCTGTCTGCTATGGAAGGTAATGTTGATTAGCTATAGTTAATCACTATTCAATGTGTATATTGAAATATCATGTTGCATATCATAAATGTGAGATTCAATGCCAGCTACTAATTTGAAGTAGAAGTTAAATAAAATGTACCTTCTTCTCAATGTCTTCTAAAGTGCTCTGCTGTACAAACTAAATCATGCTTGGACTAGGACCAAAGGATGTTTAACATCCATTTTCTAACTTAAAAAGCAGTGTAGGTGAAATGGGTAAACTGAGAGGCCATCAGAAGAGTAGAGAAGACAGCAGCAGAGCCAGGAGCAGATGGCTAACTTGCTCAAATACTGTCCTGGGGACAGAAACAGGGACAGTTTTAATTTGCTCTCAGGTAGAGATGATGGCTTGCCATAACAGAGGAAACTACACCCACAAGCCTCTTCTCACTGAAGAGGGAAGTAAATATGTTCTCCGATCACAGCCTTGTAAACTTTCCCACTCTCTTCTGTAGGCATACCCTTCTAACCCCATGAATAATTAAAATGCAAAGACTCTCCTCACTTCTAATTTATTCAATTTCTTCTCTGTCTTTCCATACCAAGATGCAATCCTAACGCTAACCCTTTGATTCCTTACCAAATCTTTAACTAGCCCCCATGGGAAGCTGCTTTTGAAATGGTTCAACAACAGAGCAGAGAAATGGAGCCCTCCTTGTATGGATAATGAGGCCGAATAAGCAACAGTGCAGTGTGATGCCAAGCCTTGTCACTCTTCTCTATCAACCCCCATTCCTCAAAGGAACTCACGCAACTGATTTAACACACAATGTTCGCAGGTCACACACTGAAAAGGAAAGGCGAACGGATTCATCTGCCAGAGGTTTTTCCTTTCCTTCGTAAAACGCAAGAGCAGAGCCCAGATGCTAAAGGAGAAATCCCTCATTTCCAGAGTCTCCAGAGTATGATCCAGGTGGGGGCCCAGGGCCAACTGGGCATCAGGATGAATGGGCTATGAGGGCAGGAAGAGGGCACATGTGTTGGAGATGACCTCACTGGGCTTACTGAGTCCCAGCACCCACAGGTGATGAAACCCTGCATGATCCCATCAGTTTCGTTATTTCTCCAGCTAGGCTGCTTTATTCCTAACTCTCCACTCACGCTTTACCTTCACCAACCTCAACTCATTTATCTGCATTGACCTGGAGGGGCTTAGCCCTGCAGAGGATGGATCTGCTCAGCTCTGGTTTTCCCATCAGCCCCATAGCACGGTTCTCCTGGGTGTCTTTCCTAATGGGCCCCAGCACACGTGTCCTGGGATCTTTACTCTCTCATGTTTTGCAAAGCCCCACTTTTGAAGTTTTCCGTTATTTCTGACTTGACCTTACTTTGTTTTCTTCTTGTTCTGTCATCCACACTTGGTGACAGGGTGTTTACACAAGAAGAAAACGGGTCCTGAAATGTCTCAAAGCTTAAGATTAAAGAGATTTTTTGAAAGCACAATGGAGTGTTACAAATACTGTTTTACAGATACTGCAAAACTTGTAATAAATAAATGTCTCCCCAAAGGCAATGTGTTTACCTTAGGGCATATTATTTTAAAATAGTAAGAGGTGACTATGAGTTAGTTGAATGTATGCTATGTTCGTATATCACTGAGGAGAGATGGCATCTGTCTGGTTTATCAGCTTCTGTGTCATTGCAGTTAGTAAGCACAGCTTGTTAACTTCCAGGGTAAGGAACCTGAGTGCTTTTAACTTTGAAGGCTCGTGTTTACACACACTTGGTATGTATGAGCACCTCTATACATAGTGTTGGGCACTGGGGTACAGGGCACACGCCCAAAGCAGCATGGCTTCTGCTGTCCTGAGGCCCGCACACTGCAGAGGCTGCTTTCCTACACAATTGCATACAAAGTGTGAAGTGAGGACTGTGACAACTGCTATGAAGATGTGTCCCAATGAGCAGTGAGAGCCAAGGACAGTGGATGCGACCAGATAAGAAGTAGAGAGCAACCAAGAAGTTAACCAAGTGAGGGGAGGAGAAAGAGCGTCTGGTAGAAACACCTCCCCAGAGCCCACAGGGCTCTGGTACTGTGTCAGAGACTGCAGGAAGGTGATCCAGCGAAGTGAAGTGCCGGAGGGAGGGGCCAGGCAACCTTGTCGTCAGGACTGATATTTACCCTGAAGTAAGTGGNGTGCCACTGAAGGCTTGTGAACAGTGGGCAGATGGATCAGCACAGTGCTTGAAAAAGGAACCAGTGAATCTAGCAGGTGTAGATGTAAATCCCAGTCAACTTACATTTGGAAGCTTAGAGACTCTTGACATATATACTTAATTAAAAGATACTTTCTGTATCTCTGCTTAGAGAAATGGATAGTTTAATAGAATTATATCAGGAAGAAAGAGAGAGACTAGGGAGAAAAAGGAAAATGGACTTTGTTGAAGAATTTGCAGGATACGAAGACGCTGCTATTTCACTAATTGCTAGTGGTGCCATGACTCATCCTGACGGACAGGATACATTCTTCCTGTCTCTCAGGCCCCCTTTCAGTGTTTATGGACCCTGGAGGCTGTCCAGAGGAAGGGCATGGGATGGAGGTTATTGTGGCTGTGAGCCCTGACAGGATAGCATGTCCAAGGCTGTGTGTGTGTGTGTGTGTGTGTGTGTGTGTGTGTCTGTGTTGGAGATTGCAATTAGAACCTCATACAAGTTAGGCAGTACTTTGCTGAGCTACAGCCTCAGCCCTTATCTCACTGTTTCTACCCCGTTCTTTCCCACTGGAAGATTCTATGTGTGTGAAAGTCTCTTGTTGCCAGGGGCAGTCAGTCTTACATTGAACCTAAAGGCTTGTTATTTCAAGGGGGTGTGCTAGGCTATTCAAGATGGCTTCTCTCCCAATTTAGGCAAAGCCTCTAGCTAGGCAGGCCTGCGTATCTATGTNCTAGACATACAACCTGGAGAAGACTGAAGAGAATTCCTCTGAGTGGTCTCTAGGAATCTGTTTGCTACTAAATGTCCCCTCTCTCAAAGCTGATTCTTCTTAGATACCACAGGGCTTGACAAATGATAAGTAATTCAGACCACTGGAGTATCCTACACGCGAAAGCTACTATCTTTGAAATTCCACATACACCAGTGAGACATATGATCCACATTTTGCTCAGTAGACAGATTTGAGAAACTCTTCCAGCTTTCCTGAATTAGTGTATTGTTCTGAAAGTATATAAGGACCTTGAACAGTGTCGGAGGCTGCACCACGTTCCTGTAGAACCTACTTTACCCCCTTTTCATAGCTGTCCTGTGTTCCCCTTGCTCTGGCATTTGTTTCCAGCAAATGACAAATACAAAGTGATTGCAAGTCTCACATTGCCTATATACTTCTTTTGTTTGACCTGCATGGCTTTTTAAATGAAAAAAAAATTCAAGTTTAGCTAGTTTTTAAAAACAAAACAAAACACAGCTTTTGGTTTGAAAAATCAAAGGCTTTTAGAACAAATATGTCGGGGCTCCTACCCATCAACAGTTTGCCTGGGTTTAAAGGCTCTCTACTCTTCACTCACACATGCCTGCGGGGCTGCTGCTGGCATGTGAATCTATGGCGTCCTCACTGCCCTGTCTGAACTGTGGTCCCCAGTGCTGCTGCAGGGTGTAGGAGGAAGAGCCCAGCAGTGGTGTCACTCTTTCAGGACCTGCCGTGTGAGATCCCCCATTGCTGCAGAGTTCTCAGGCACAGATGTGGCAAAGACTCATCAGTGGCTTTGTGGTCAGGAGATGCACAACTGGGGACTGGGGGTGCAGAGGAAGGAGAGGGAGGGTATTATGGAACGAGCATGGGATCACATGGGGACAGTCTTCAGGACTTCTGCGTGGCATCCTAGGTGGGTGTGGGCCAATTGGAAGGTTGTAAGGGGTTTTGGCTGTTAAAGGTAAATGCTGCTCTCACTTTTGTTTCTAGCAACCTGAAAACTGAGCCACCTCATTAGTGCTGAACAGTAGAGTCCTCTGATGCCAAAACAAGTGAAAGACAGGATCCTGGAAGGCAAACAAACACCTTGGCCAGCTGTTGGCTTGGGGGAAGGCTGGCTTCTGTTCTGTAAGTCTTTGAGTTTTCAGAACAGATCTGAGCAAGCAGGAAACACCTGCTTGTTCCTAGAAGACATGAGTTTCCATTTTGATGATCTGGCAACAATGATAGACATCACACTTAGGGAGAAAAGTGGGAAGTCTAACAGGAGACATGAATGTGAGCTGAGACCCCAGAGGACTGTCCAAAGGAAGGCAATAAAGGAAAATTTCAAAGAATGTGATAAAGGAAGACCAATAGAGAAGGGACAAAATGAAGTGACAGGATTAAATAAATTGTATTAGCACAGAAACTAGTACACATTGACTATTGTGAACTGGGGGAAATAGATTATTTAAAAATAAAAACTGAAGACTTTTAGATAAGCATATCAAATATAAAGAAATAGAAAGGCTGAAAACATAAAAGATGATCTAAAGAAAACTAGCTTTCTTATATGAGACAAAACATACTTTAAAACAAAACAAAACAAATCAGTAGGAGATGGTAGGTGTGACAATCTTGACTGTCAACTTGGTGGCATTCAGATGATAAAAGAAACAAATTGGCATGTTTATGAGGGAGTTTCTAGATTGGGTTAATTGAGGTAAAAGTCTCACCCTGAATGTGGGTGGCACCATTCTCTGGACTGGGGTCCAGGGCNGGATCAAGGAGAAAGTGGGCAACATGCATCTCTCTCTGTTTCTTGACTGACTGCTGCAAGTTGGCCTTACCTCCTGCTACCACTGCTTACTTCCCTGTTGTAGAATATTATTTTAAGGTNTGTTACTTTTGTTTATATTACATTTGTTTAACTCTGTGAAGCTGTGTTACTTTGCCTGTCTGAAATACCTGCTGGTCTAATAAAGAACTGAATGGCCAATAGCAAGGCAGGAGAAAGGATAGGGGCGGGGCTGGCAGGCAGAGAGAATAAATAGGAGAAATCTTGGAGGAGAGAGAAGGAATGAGAGAGGAAGGAGGAGGACATCAGGGTCCAGTCACCNAGCTATACAGCCAGCCATGGAGAAAGTGTGAAAGTAAGATATACAGAAATAAGAAAAGGAAAAATCCCAAGGGCAAAAGGTAGAAGGGATAGTTTAAAGTTAAGGAAAGCTGACTAGCAACAAGCCAAGCTAAGGCCGAGCATTCATAATTAAGAACAAGTCTCCGTGTGTGGTTTATTTGGGAGCTGGGTGATGGGCCCCCAAAAGAGCAAAACAACCAACAACACTTCTCTGTCACGATAGACTGTACCCTTAAGTGGTGGGTGACACAAACCCTTCCTCTCCTAGTCTGCCCTTGTCAGGCATTTTGTTGAAACAGTGAGACATAGGAGGAACACAAGAGCTCATCACATAACTTCACTCACCTAGAAAATGAAATCAATATCTTAGTATGAAGCTACATGACATCAAAACACAAAAAGGAAAAATCAACCACTTCTCAAGGGAAACTTTACAGGGCAAATTCTTTTAGACTCTAGCTTGGCATTTAATAAGTGTAGTGGATAGAAGTACCAGAGCAGAATGGTCAGACAAGGAACTACTAAGGCTTCACTCCAAGGACACGTTACTGCACTTCCTCACCCACTCCAGGTCATGCTAGTCTTTAATTATACATGGGTCTTAAACAAAAATGTGAACACATTAGGCAAAAGAGTGAAATGCAACAGATTTGAGAGACTGAAATAATATGCAATATATTATCTGAAGACAATGGAATTATGCTAAAAATCAAGAATATATAAATTTAACCAGAACAATCCCACCCATAAAAAAAGCTTCTAAATAATGCATTAGTAAAAGTGATCATAACGGAGTGAGACAATCATAATGAAAATTATAATATATTTAGAATATAAAACAGTGAATATGCTTCACATCAGAATTATAGCCTTAAATTTATACATTATTATTGGAAATAAAGCCTGAGAATTTGAGCATGAGTCATGTTAGAGATCAGAATGCATCCTAGAACACAGAAATTGAAATAATGAACACACATATAGGAAACAGCCTTAGAGCAGAAAGCCTCAACATTGATATGAGCATCCAACTACTGAGCAGGAAGGAACGAGGGGGTTAGGCCAAGGCAATGGATGGGATGAAAGGAAATATGCAACATAAAAGCAAATGAGCAGGAGGATGAATATGTGAGCCAGTCACTTGACAAGGATAAAGGAAGACGGAAACACCTTGGGCATGATTTTTAAAACTAGAAGGACTGAGAGAATAAACATAACAGTCCAAAGAGAGACATAAATCTGTGTTCTGCATGAACCTGCACCCAACTACTAACATACCAGTGAAAAAAGATCATGTGATACCTTTTATGGAAACAGAAAAAGTAACTAAAATTCAACATCTATTCCTAACAAGCCTTCCTGGCAAATTCATAGCAGCAGAAGGAAGTTGTCCTGATGAANCTCAGATGAAGGTGATCCGTGAGAGCCTGTCAAACACCGTGTTTAATGAAGGTGTCAGGAGCACAAGTGTCTGCTTTGAGCACTTCTGTTCCTCTGCATGCAGGAAGCCAAAGAAACAGAGAAGAGGGAAAGAAGCTAAAAGACTTAAAGGAATTATACAAACAAANAAACTTTGTNTTCAGGAAACTTTATTATTACATAGAAAATCTAAATGGTGATTATCAAAATACTGAGAGTTTAGTGGGTTTTGTTAAATGATGTAATTGATCAATGTCTAAAAAATAATGTCAGACCAGGGAGATACATAAAATTGCTAGCTGAGNGGGCCTGATGACCAAAGTTCTACCCACCAAAACCCAGGTAAGAAGCCGAATGCAGAGGCACACATGGCCTCTGTTGTCCCAGTACTCCTAGGGCAAGATGGAAGGTGTGTGCTGGCTAGAGGCCCCAGGCTAGCTAGCATGAAAGTGCTGTCNCTAGGAGAAGCACANGGAAGACTGACTTAGTGATCAAGGAAATGTGTGGTTGGTGAAAGAGAATACACTAGAAATGATCAGAGATGTGCTGGTTTACAGACAGACCTACATAATGTAGCCAACAACTTGATTCCCGATTAATTGCAGGACTGAGGCCCCAACATGGGGCCTTTTTCATGGTAAGCCCTCTACCACTGAACTACATGCCCAGCTCTTGATTTTTGAGACAGGGTCTTGTTGAGTACTAAGGCTATAAAAACTTCCAATTCTGTTCAATGAAACAAAGATGTAAGTTTCCCACTTTTTTTTACATTAAGCATAAAATAGAGTTTGAATAATAAATTCTGGAGAATGCTTAGACAGCTATTGAAATAGCANCTCTGTTTCCTTTTCTTTTATTTCTTCCTTTATATAATGTTTTATTAATTCTTTGAGAAACTTAGAAAGAAAATTCTAAAAAAGAACTTAAGAATCCTCCTGAAAGTTGAGTTGTGCATTTGGGAAATTCAATACTTCTTGAGAGAGGAACATTCTGCCATTGATGCAGACAAACAAGCCAGCATAACTTAACCCTTTCCTTTATGTTGCTTGAGAAATCATTTCCAAAGTCTTAAGAATCTTCTAGAGCTCCTAAGATTTTTTAAAAATACACTGACGATTGCATTGCATATTTATTAAATAGAATTTATTCTATTTATTATAGAGTTGTCCTTACAGACCTGGGAGAAGGGAGAGTCGTAAAACGATGCTGTGGCATGAGGTCATGCATAAGGATGGAAATTGAATTTCTATCTCCCAGTAGAGGTGGAGATGTTTACCACAGTGTGCTGCACATTGGAGAGATGGCTCAGTGGGCCAGAGCTTTTGCTAGGAACCATGGAACGTGAATTCAGATTTCTAACCTCTCCTCACATATAAAAAGCTCGGCATAGCTGCACTTCCCATACCCCAGCACTGATGTGTATGTGTGCAGAGGTGGGAGAGTTGCTGGGGCAGCTGGCCAGCCATCTTAGCCAAAAAATCCAGCAAGTTCCAGATTCATTGAGATACTCAGTGTCCTTCTCTGGCCTCTGCATGCATGCACCTTCATCCACACAGGTGCACACAGTCCATACACAGATACACAGACAGCACACATGGACACACACAGACACACAGGGGAGAGAGAGAGAGAGAGAGAGAGAGAGAGAGACAGAGACAGAGACAGAGACAGAGACAGAGACAGAGAGAGACAGAGAGAGACTGTGTTGGGAAGTGATTTCTTAAGCAATACTCAAAAGCAAAAGACTATGAAGAAAAAGGTTAAAAAGTTATTTTAAAATCAAGAAGGCCTCTTTATCAACAAGCATCAGGAAGAAAGAGAACTACAATACATGAACTGGAACAAGAGATTTGCATCACACTATGTAAGAACATGTATTCATAGTATATGAAGAAAAGTTACATTTTTCAGGGGGG
>LZPO01087625.1:16175-37623 GCA_001675575.1 Neotoma lepida | reverse complement strand
TGTGTGTGTGTGTGTGTGTATGTGTGTGTGTTTCTTTCTATATGGGATAACTTATAAACATGAAACCCAAAGGGATGTGAAGAGTACCATCCTCCAAGCACCACATGGGAAACAACTTCATTTAAGAAAAAGAGATGTATTTCAGGGATTAGACAGACACTGAATGAGGCAAGTCTGCCTTTCTCTGATTTCCCATCAGAACCATTGCACATATGTGTTGAAAATACCAACTTGGAGCTAATAGTTTATTATGCAAAGGGAAATCAACATAGCATAGATCCCTTGGTTATCTACTTTCAGATTTATTGAGGGCTAGTAACAATTCCTTCTACCTCTTTTGAGTATTTACTAACACAAGACAAGCACTTTGTTTAATGATACCTATTTAATATTTAAATTTAATTTTTATTTAACATTTATTTACTTAACATTAACATTAAAATATAACATTTAATAAGCAAGTTATTTATACATGTAGTTGTATTTATATTAAAATGCGCAAATGTAGCCTTTAAATCCTACCAAATAACTGATATCATGATGAGTATGCAGTGAAAGAAATGGATAGAAAGCAGATGGCAGTTAGTAATTTGTTCAAGGTCACAAAGGGCANACAAGGTTCAGTGCCCCAGTGATCCAGAGTCCAGTCATCAGAGCTCTTGGTGAACCCACCACTCTACCTCCTGGCTTTGCCTGATGTCCAACCTCTAACCTACAATTCGCTTTGAGCGTCAGCCTAGTGCTTTTATCTAGGACTGTATCCTGCCTCTAAGCCAGGATTCACAAACAGCGCATGTGTGGTGCAGATGCAGGGGAGGGTGGAAGCCAGCACTGTGCTTGGACGGGGATGCTCTGATGCAGCTGAGGTGGGGCAGGAGGAGAAGAGAGAAGAGGAAAATTGGGTACCCCTCANATCCTGTTTAGTTAGGACTTCACATCACTGTGCCATTTCTTTACTTGAAGAAATTTGGGGGGCAAGTCTGAGAAACACTGACATTTGAAATGAAATTCAAACTATACTACAAAACACTGACAAATGGTGCTTGGATGGCTGCTTTTCTGCTTTGACTTACTGCGCCTCTGTTCTCCCCTCCACTGCGCTGTGTCATCTGGAATTTACTGGGCATAAAATCCCAAAGGTTTCAAATAGAGTCTCCTCCCCACAATTTTGTGTACTCAACAGCAATGAAAACAAACAACCCAAGGCTATTATTAATTTCCAAGTGCCATTTAAAGCCCTTATTTCAAATCCTTACAGCATANTAATCAAGCATATTTTTCTCTTAAGAAAACATGCTAGGGTCAAATCCAGCCCTGAAATCCTTGCCTGTGGCATCAAACCTTGGGGTGATTTCTTTCATGGGTCTGTGGGATCTGGAAGCGCTTGCTCCACAAGGGAGAGGGGAATGACTTGTCTGACTGTTGAAAGCATGCTGTCTGAAATCTCAAGATGAACATGGTATTTTAACTTTCTTTCAGTAGTTAGAATAATGTTGAAAGAAAAAAAAACCTGAAATGGAAACAAATTCTATGTTAGCCACCCAGAANGACAGAACGCTTTACATAAAACCCAAATGAACACTTTCTGTGTGCTCAGTTATTGGAAGCACCTCACATGGTTCTGATACATGGTTCTGTTGGCATCTGCTGTAATAAACCAGTATTTGAGACTCTTGGCAGCTGAAGCAGCCTTNCTTTTTCTTTATTGGCATTTCCACTACATATGCAAATACATTCTGATGTACAACAAATCTTTGACAAGGGTGCTTCCAAAGAGGATTCTCTCTGGGAACAAGACGTAGTCCCATTTGCTCAGAGATAAGGTCTGCAGAGCTTATTGATTTCCCCCCACCCCACCCCCACCTTCTGTGTTAAGCTAATGGAATTACAGAGCAAGGAAGAGGCCCTGACCTTGGTTTCTACTATTGGGATGAATGGTACTCATTAATTCTCTGAGAACTGATGACTGCTGGAGTGCAATCCGTTTAGATACATGCCTTGCAGACATCATCTGTCTGGAGGCAACATAAATCAAGTATTTGGATCAGTCTTCCTGCCATGGTGTGCTTAGGATGCACAGATATTGGGGGAAGTCACAGTGCATCATTTGGCTTTGGACATACTGACATTTGGGAACGAGATGATATGTCACTAGATAGGAATTTTAATTGAAAACCCCAAATTATAGAGCAAGAAATGCATCTTTCCTGCTTAATTATTCATCTCATACCAATTTCTTCCTTGCAATACAATTCGTACTTTCTCAGAGATGAGTCACCAGTTTTGCCATTGCCCAGCACATCACATTTTTCTTAGGAATATTCAGAAAAAAGTCTCTTGGCCTAGGTTCTCTCCATAATGAGTTCTAAAGGCCAAGATCCTGGGGTCTCCAGCAACATCACTGCAGGGGACAATGCTGCTCCTTTTTCTTTGCTTGGACTCCTTATTGGATTCTATATGGTGAACTCAGGCTTTCATAGATCCTTCATGGAAGTGCACTGAGTCAGCCGATGAATCCCCTGAGTGCTGCCTTAGGTCAGTTTTCATGAAGATGGTATTGNGACCACTTTGTAGAACTTGTTGTCTGTTTATTGGTTTTTGTATAATTAAAATGTATTTATTCATTTATTTGTTTGAGACAGGGTTTTGCTTTGTTTCCTCAGTTGGCTTGAATCTGTGCGTCCCAGACTGGTCTCACACACTCCTCCTCCTCGCCTCACTTGCAGTGTTGGGGGATTATAGGCATGCACGCCCACGCTAAGCTATTTTTCTTCCTTTGCTGGAATCCTGGGAGAAGAGGTTATTAGATCCTTTCCCTGTTCTCCTTCGTCATTATTTCAGTATTTCCATTACACATTGCTTAGGTGTTTTTCACCTCAGAGAAAGGGAAGCTTGCCACTCATGTTTACATTTAATTATCTCCTTGTTAGCAAGTCCCACAAAGTGGCCTTATATATGGAGGACAACATTCGACAGCAGAGGTGGATTTTGCATCAATCATGTCAAATTTACAAGAGGGGAGATAGTTCTAAAATGAGTGTGACAAACATAAATACTTCAAAGGCAATCAATACCAAAAGCTGACATTACTTTACAATTCTACTAATTAGCAAAGGTTAAACTTAGCCTGGAGAAGCCAAGGAATCTATGGCCTGACAATTTTTTTTTAATGTTGGATGAGTCCTGTCATTTTTCTTTCATTAAGCTGTGAAAAGTATTTATTGTATGGCTTTGAAATTGTGGGTTGGGGCANGAGGATAGCTCAGCCAACCAACACAAGTCTACATAGCATTTTCCAGGTAACAGGTACTATGCTAGGCTCTTTGGGGAAGAAAATATAACAACACATGGATTCGCCCTCAAGAAACTCAGTCATATTGGGGAGACCAGAGAGAAGCATAAAACTATTTAAAACAATTAATAAATAGCAAGCCCATGGTAAAGGTGGGGTGCAGCAAGGGGAAAGAGGGGGTGAAGTACTAGGTCCACGTGTGGACTCAGAGCAGTGAAGAAAAGACAGGTTGCTCTGGAGAAGAGGNAGCACAAGTGTCCCATGCTAAGTGGAAACTCCTCTAGAGAAAAGTTCCCGATGGCAAAAGGGAGGAGGCCCATCAGTTCCAGGATGGGGAGCAGGGAGAGATGCCTGAGATGANGGAGGCNGAGCATGTGCAGACTCCTGTTGGATTTTTCTGTCTCCAGAAACTTTAGCCCAGTGTNCCCTTCCCCATGTCCCATTTCTTCTTTCTAGAAGCCCNGGAATAGTACATTCTATTGTGACAAACTCATCCAGCTGGGTATCCTCTCCTGAAGAGTGGTCAATGTCCTTTGAAAGAATTTTTTTCTTGGTCATCAGGGGATTGAAGAAAAAGGGAAAGTATTTTTTGAATTAAAACATTTTTAATGGTAAAATTAAGAAAAATTGTGACTTGTTTTCTCCTAGAAGTCTGTGAAATTCAACTTTCCAAAACTGAAAACATCTTCCCTGAAATTCATAGCCAACCAATTTTGCAACATCCCAAATGGAACAGCTGGTGTTTTAAGGACTGCCTTATTTCCCAGCACCCATGAGTCATTCTCTTGTGGCTGAATGGTTTGGTTACCCTGAAGTTGGTCATGGGCAGATGGTCATACAGGGGAATGGGAAGAATGCCCATCACTGGTAATGTNGGAACCCAACAGAACTCACACTTCCACGGGTAAAAAGAATCCTACAGAAAACATTAATTATATGGCTAGAGAGAAACATTCCTTCAGGATATATTATCATTAATGCATATATTTTTCATCAATTAAAAGAGTTTTTTCAGATAAGTATTGAAAATGAATTGGTAGTAGAGAGAGAGATCATTGCATTAGAAGTGGTAAGAAATCATGGCACGGNTATTCTAGCTTAGGTCATAAAACTGGCTTGAAATGGTTTNGGTGTTTGGAAAGATCTGATGGGGCTATAGATAGTTGATTCCATGAGTGTGTGACCTGTGCCATCACCCAGGTCCCCACACTCAGAGAGCCTGGTAGTTTGTNTAATGGTCTGCTGTTATCATCTAGATACTCAGTAATTTTTGTGCACAGACCCTATATTTTCATGTTGTATTGGGCTCTGAGAATTGTATAATTGATCTTCTGTAACTATGTCCATAGTGTACTTCTTTTTTGCAACACCACTATTTTTACCATCTNCAATGGAATATGTTATTGAAAATATGGTACAGGAACCAAGAAAAATCACCAAAAAAGGTGAGTGTGAAGAAAAGAGCAAAACTTNTATAGTTGCATTTATCATTCTGAGGAATATCACCAGAAAAGGTGGTTCAATTNGTTTCTGCTAAGTATATTCTCAAATATTCTTGGGTTTAGGGTCTAGAGTTCAGTGGTAGAGTGTATGTGTGGCACGCACACAACTCCAGATATGACACCCAGAACTCTCACCCCCCAAAAGTTAATCCTTTATTCTTCACACAACGATTTAACAAGCCTATGACCTTACATTTCTTATCTCATTGTGAAAATTCTTCTTACATAACAAGTCACTCACTACTGATCTTCTGCAGAGCAGATGTTCCTCTGTAATTCTGTTTAAGTAGGCTGGTATATACCACATGAAAGCAATATGTATTTCAAGAAGCTTATGTGTTTTTTGATCCTATATCTTTAGAGTCTGACAATATATCCAGATATTATGGTGTTATGAACCAAGGAAACCTCTGTATAGACATGATCTTCAAGTCTGCAGGTCGATAANGCATGGGTAACCAGACACAGAAAATGGGAAAACAGGTACTTTTTCTTCTACAGATGTATTCATTGTTTCTCTAAATATCCTTAGAAATTATTTCACTAATCCTNGGTAGCTGGGTCATCCTTTTACAGTTGTTTTGGTCTAAAGGTGGCAATAGAAAATTTGGTGCTACTGATCCAAATATCAATTTTATTCATAATTTTTACACTTTTACTCTAAGCCACAGGCAAAAAATATAGACATTTTCATCACTCAGTAAAACTGCCAACCCTGTCTGTCAAGTCTAGGAGTAGAAGTTATCATTCTGTGCTGTTCAGTTCAAGTTGTTTCAGTGAATAAAGCTTTAACTTCTAGTAAGACTTGCTAACCTGTGGGATGACTCATCCCTAACAGGCTTGAGGGCCAGCCAGCCCAAATAAGATACTTTCTGGTATCCTTGGTCTGCCTAGCAACAGCAGCTGAGACATGATCTGAGATGACCTGGACCAATGAGAGGCAGCCATGTCACACCAGCATATACATATTCATCAACTCCCCCCAGGGGGCAGGGTGGAGGGTATATAAGGCTTGCCTCTCTCTGAATAAACTGAGCTTGTTGTTTTGACATTCTCTGGGAGTCTGTGTGGTTTTGACTCTATGCCTACTTGGCCCCCTCCGCCAAAGGGGACAACAACACAGGATCCTGCCACACTAACCAAATAGCAAGCTGCTTTGGTAATGATGGAAAATCTAGATAATTTTTGATATTAAGAATTTCTTGTTTGCTGGGCAGTGGTGGCACACACATTTAATCTCAACACTCAGAAGGCAGAAGCAGGCAGGTCTCAAAAGACCAAAAAAAGAAAGGAAGGGAGGAAGGAAGGAAGAAAGAAAGAAAGAAAGAAAGAAAGAAAGAAAGAAAGAAAGAAAGACAGACAGACAGAAGGAAAGAAACACTTTTCCTGCAAAGCAGAAATGCAAGTTGTCGTATCCNCAACAACAGCAAAAACAATAATAACAGCACAATGACACAACTATAAAATCCCATAAAACAGTTGCATGTGTGAGGTATAGTATTGCTACGGTTTAAATGTAGGGCAGGAAACTCAACTCCCAAATTCACCTGTTTAATGGTGTGTGGAGGGAAGCTTTGTTAGGTAATTATGATGAATGAAGTCATGAGCATGGAGTCCCAGGACTAGTGAATTTTAGAGCAAATTCTACAACAGTGTACTAAGGAACCACGCATGAGAAAAAAGTGATTTCTTCAATTAATATTGGAAAATGTCCTTATTATATTTGAATGAATCATATCTTAGAAAACTACATTAGCTCTAGACTAGTTTTCCTCCAAAATTTTCAGGCCTCTCTCTAATTTGGNCTCCAGTGTTGCAATAGTTAGTCCACCCTATCTGGGTTCTGCATGCATGTATTCAACCAATCATGGACCAAAGCTTTGAAAAATAAAAGCTGTATGTGTACGAATACATGCAGATTGTTATGTGTTTTGTTTCTAAATTAAATCACAGCTANTTATACAACTTTAATATTGATTTATGAATTATAAGTAATCTAGAGATGATTTGAAGATGTGGGAAAATGAATGGAGGCCATCCCTTTCAACATAAATGACTTGAGCATCTGTGGGGTTGGATAGCACAGGCACCTGGAAACAGTCGCCATGGATACTGAGAAATGATTGTACTGGTTTTTGTTTCTTAAATTGAACACACTTGTCTTCCTTTGGGGGCATGGGAAGATGCTTGATAACCACTGTCCCTGCACCTTGTGTGTCCTGAAGTCTGCCACAGTGCACTTGATGTGGCTGGCCTGAGGACCTGCTGCCATCAGGAACCTGGGAACACTCATTGTCTTCTCTAATTCCCACTGTTTCCCTGGTCTTTTTCTAGAACTCTTGACTAGATACAGCCCCCTGAATTGGTCTGCAATTCTTTTAACATTTCTCTTATACTTCCTGTTTCTTTTTTGTGATTCATGTGAAAATCATTTAGGTTTTATCTCCCAATGCCTATACTAAAAATTTTTAATTTAGTCATGATAATTTTAGTATCTACCTAGTGGTCAAGGTAGTTGTGTTGCATTTTGTCTTGGGTTTTGCTGTTCTGCATTTCTCTGATTCCTAAAGACAAAGAGTAGGCACATGTTCCCTCCATCTGTTTCTGTTCTCTTCTGGCTTGCATAGTAGGTTGCTATATCTCACCTCCTCCTGCTCTGCCCTCTCATGGCAGCTCCTTTCCCCCTCACCCCTTTGCTACAGTACATTGGGGTCTAAGAAATAAGAAGTAATAAATGTATTTACATTTTGCCATCATCAATCAGCAAATGGAAAATCTTTTTATAATGTAAATAAGTTGCTGCAATTAGTATTTTAGGGGCCCCAATTAGAGATTTTGGAATCCATTTGAAATAAAAATGTGAAATAATTATGAATTCAAACTAAAAACAATTCTGTTGTCTCCTGTAGCACTGAAAGATAGAAATACAGACAATTGATTTCTTTCCAAGTGTTCAGTAAATATTTCATCAATGTGGGCTTGGGGTTAAAATGTTCAATAAAACCACACTTTCTCTTCTCCATATCTCTAGCCTTTTGAGCCACAGGAGACTTCACACCATCAATGTACCTGGCTCTGAGTAATTTCTCAGCTGGCCCAGTAGGGATGGCTAATGGCTACAAGCAGGTGTTGCTGAAGTCATGTTTCTCATTTTTACAGATGCCATGCATTCCATCTCTGCCATCTCCTTCTTTATAGCCTCTGAAAGTATGTTTTGTAAAAAGTCACTTGGCTATCTTCACACGGTTTCCCTGCTACAATAGGTAAATGTCAAAAGCAATCAGGTGCAATATCAGCCTTCCATTATATTCCCCTAAGCCCTGAGGCAGATAATAACTTCTTGCAATATTTTCTTAATGTAAATGGAAACAGATACTAACCCAGGCAAATGATCCCTCCTGAGCCAGATGTCCTTTTTCAATATGTTATCCCCAAGATTACATGAATATTTATTGGCTCTTCAGTTTTTTTTTTCCCACCGAAGCCAAAGTTCCACTAACAGGGTACAGCATGCTTTAACTTGAAATGATGTAATTTTGCATGACTGGAAAAACCCCAAATATNAAAAAGCCCTAAGCAAAGTGCTTGGGAGACAAGAGATTGTGATCATATATTAACTCTACAAGCAACTTGTAGTATGACCTCTGAGTGGTTAACTAAATGATGTCAGCAAGTGAGAGCATCACATGGGGTCCTCCTCATCACATTCCTCTTTCTAAGCACTGGACCCTTTAATTCACTTTGTTTCTGCTCCTAGGCATTTTCTTTCATCATTCATTTTCTGTAGTGNAGCCCATACATTTCCACTTTAACTAAACAACACTGTACATGTTACTGTTTCCACAATAATTTAATGAGACTCTTATTGCAAAATGACTTTTATTGCCCTAAAATGAGTAGTGAGAAAGGGACTGAGGAGTCCCCAAATGCATACAGTAAAATGATAATTATCCTCTAGAGGGAAGAGACCAAGAGCAAAATTACACTTCCTCCAAGATCTATAGACAGCAAAAAANCACAAAACCCCACATGAGAAATCTTCAGTGGTGTTGGTCTTTAGGGAAAAAGAATAATTTAAAATTAAAGAGAGACACTGCTGTGTGCCTTCTGGAATGGCTAATGTGTCTACATGGAATGAACACACAGTAGAAAAACCTGAAAATATATTTCAAAGATGGAAAGCATCTAGAACCCTTTGGAATAGGCATCCCATGATCCATGGGTCCCACTCCACAGTATTTACCAAATGAAAANACCTTCACGCGTTCTTTTTAAAATCAAAACCTCTTTTCACACAGACTAACAAAAAGATGCTCAACAACAACTTCCTTTGTGATTATTCCAAACAGGAAATAAACCAAATGTCCCTCAACTAAGGACTGATAAACTATGACACATCCATAGAATGGAAAAGTGTTGAGTGGTTTAAAAAATCATAGAACAGAAAAAAAAATACCAATGGTTCCGCGTCGGGCAGGCGTGTGGAGCTGACTTCTTTCCAGCAACAGCTGTAAAAGGAAACCTACTCATTAAAACTTGGACTACGGATTACAGTTTTACTCTGTTCAACTCAAACCTCAACACATAAGAAGAGAAGTGAAGGGGAAAAGAGGTTTTAGGCAGATCTAGAGAGAAATAAACAATTGGTATTGAGTAAGCAGGAGGAAAGAGACTGGTAACAGAGTGCAGAGGGCTCTGGGAGTCACCAGAGAGGAAATGTTATCGAATCTGGATTTGGCAAGACAACACAGGACTCTCCCAGGTGGCAGTTGGAGTGAAGGGAAATATCACAGTCACATGTGCCGTCACTTACAAAGACAGATCTGTGCAGAGTCAGGCAGCGGTGAATACAAACACTAGTGAGCCCTGGGACAGGGGTGGTGTGGGAGTGGGGTGGGAGATCATGAAAGGCCCCCTTCCTGGCATTAATCCAAGGACCAGCTGAGAGCTGAATGGAGTGTGACCCTTACGTGAGCCTATCAGGAGTGTTAAGTGGGGAGTGGACCCGGGGAGGCACAGGCACAGAAGTAAGGGCCACACTCAATGCTACAGAGAGGGGCAAGCCAACACAGGGCCACCGGCGGTCATTTAAGTTTATTAACATTGAAGACAGTTGAAGCTCTATCTCCTGACACACTAGCCATATATGGCCAGTGGCTACAGGTTAGTGCTGTATGCATAGGGAACCATTTCCTGGATGGGAGACGATTCAGTTGCTGGCTGCTAGTTTAGAACTCTATGCCAGGTATTAATAGAGTTTGGAGAAGAACACAATGTAATCTCTTTGCATCTGCCTTTATCTATCAAGTGTGATAATACAGTTATATATACATTTAACTAAGAGACAAAGGTCAGAACATACAAACTGATTGGAGTTCAGTGGGAGCATCACTCTTGGTAGAGAGCTAGTTTTAATTGTATTTCAGTTTTGCCCAGGGCCCATGGGATTGTGGCTCTTTTTCATCTTGCTTTTCATCTAGCAACTCTAATGAACATTCTAATGATTGTTTCCCAGTTAGGACATTCTTTCTTACATTATTTCAACTGCTTGGTGCCAGAAACTACAAGAGCAAAAGCCTTCAGAATGTGCGTTTCTCCTTGCTTTCTGGAAGACCCTACTCTCACACTGAACCCATGAATATGGAGCCTTGTGAGGAAGATTCTTGGAGCAGAAGGTCCTAGCTATTTCCCTCTTGAAAACAAATGGGTTCACCAGGAACCCACTTCTGGGCGCGTGTGTGNAGCAATCCTTGCCTGACTGAGAAATATGATCTGGAAGAGGTCAGACTGAAAAATGAGATTGCCACATGGACTATTCTCCTCTGGTACTCTGGACACCTTAAGAATGACCAGCCATCTCTCTCATCACTAGAAAAGATTAATTCAGTTGGGAATAAATGCAACTTAAATTGCAAAATGATTGCCCATCAAATAATAACTCTCAAGAGCTCTTACTAGGATTGTAAGTATAGTAAGAATTTGTATAGTATGGTAAGAATTTGGTGAGAGGCACATTCTGAGACTTTGGTGGAATCTGGGCCTCCAGAAGAAATGGTGTTTGCACTGATCTAAATGGGAACCTTTGTCACTCCTGAATGATGGCACCAGGGAACAGTTCTGTGCCAAAATAACAATGTCTTCTTAATGAATCCACATGTGGAACCAGCTTTATTGGGATGGTTCCCTGATATATTGTATGTAGTGTATCATTGGGAAAAAGGAAGAAAAACACAATTACAGAGGAGATAATACAAGTCTCCACATAGAATATGGAGGGAATGTATCTTCAGTAGAAATGATGTGTAGGCTTTGAATTGCGTGTGAGAGTAGCAGGCATTTTCCGCTGGAGAGTGATCCTGCGTGCGAAGGCTGCAGTGCTCTCAGCTGTAGTCTCCTTGGACTGTCTTGTGAAGAGCAAGGAGCTGAATGATTTAAACCCAGGGAAAACAGCCACCATCACCCATTTCCATGCTTTCAAGACAACTGAATAGCTGAAGGTAAGAAGACATCTGCCTTCCACTGCTCCTGGAAAGTCTTTGAACACAGTAATAAACCCTCCTAGAAATGATCCCCTAGTGGGAGAAACTCATGACTGATAAGCTCTTTTCAAACAATAAGAAAAACTAGCTCAGAATTTTAAAAAATGCTCCAAGAATACTCAAAGGTATTTCACTAGGCTGCATGGTACCTCTTCTTGAGAATAAATAAGAAGGATGATGTTTCAGCAGACNCATTTTCTCTAAAAATGGATTTTTACATTTGTTAGTGCTACTGGAGTAGAATGTGTGTGTTGGTGTTTCTGTTTTAGCTAATAAATGCTTCAATGTTCACATATCAGAGCACTCCATTGATGNGAAATGTCTTCAGTCACTCAGTTGAGTAATGAGGAGACCCAGGCAGNNAGGTTTTCATTTTGGAAAACAGCCAGTCACATTCAGGATTGAAAAGATGATTGAATCTCTGGACTGCATTCATCCTGGTCTTAGCTGGGATGCTATTCCTAAGGAATACTGCAATTCAGGTTTTACATGTGGAACTGAAATGGTTTGCTCATGAGAATAGTGAAATGAAGAAGTGATTTGAAGTAGTAGTTTTGTTTTCTCTCAAGAGATTTGGCATGTCACATGATCCTCCCACTTAGGACCATGTAATGATTGCCAAGGCGGTACTCAGTGACAACCAAGGGTAGTCTGTGCCAGACTGAGATGGGTCTCAAAGCATACACAGGCCACCTAGTCCTTTAGAGGACTAGAGCTTTGCAACTCAGATGCTTAGGACCAGACTGGCTGCCCAACTCAAAGAGAGAGTTCCCTTATCCCTGATTTCTTCAGGGGTCCTCTCATACTGACTCAGCTACCCAGGCAGAGAACAACCGATGGGGAATCCGTACTCTGGGACCCTGCTCCCATTGAACTCTGTTATAATGTGACTTTTCTTGCTAGGTGGGGATCAGGTTGCACAGAGTTCCCTCTGTAATTGATCCTCTGTCTCCTCACCTATTAGCAGAACTGTCTTGATGCTGTAGCTAGGTTTTGGTGCCAGATGGGTTGGAACAGAACACACTCACTCTATGAGAATTCCATCTCATTCTATAGACATCCGTTACAGGCGAATGCTTGAAAATCATACTGCTAGGAACTGTGAAAGATGCAGAGAGATGCACACTTTATTGCTCTTAAGAAACTAAAAACTTCCAGGGGAGGGGAGAAGCAAAACATAAGGTTCGTTCACATAGCAGCATGACAAAAATATTCAAGTCATATTGAAAGATGCGACGATGGAGGATGTCACAGAGCAGTTAACCACCACTGAGCTTGCAGACAAGAACTTCTATTTAAGAACAAAGGAAAACACTTGAAGTAGAAGCTGATTTGAGATATATAAGTTGTTCAGTCAATGGTCTCTACCTCATAGGACTGCTGTGAAGATGAAGCAAGGTAAGACTATTACACAGTAGCTGGGAGAGGCCTCAGTATATTTAATTATTAGATAATAGAGGTATTCCATCTGGTAGCTGGCAAACTGTGGGTTCTGAGACAGGNAAGAAACTCAACCCACTCGTGTCCTAGTAGTCTCCACATGAAGCCAGAAAGCACATTAATTAATGTGGAAATATGTGTATTCTGGTTAAAACTAGAGTCACTAAAAAAGTGGGAGCCTCAGTTGAGGAATTGCCTTCATCATATCAGCCTGTTTGTATGTCTTTGGGGCACTTATTAATATTGATGTGGAAGGGCCCAGCCCACAGTGGGTGGTGCCATTCCAGGGCAAGTGGGCCTGGGTTAAGAAAGCAAGCTGAGCAAGTCAGAGCAAGCATGCTAGTAAGCAGCATTCGCTCATGGTCTCTACTTTAGTTTCTGCCTTGGTTTCCCTTCACAGTGGACTGTAACCGGTAAGTTGACACAAACCTCCTCCTCAGTTGCTTTCCATCTGAGTATTTTTATCACAGCAATTGAAAGCAGTCTAGAGCAGAAATTGTACCAGGATGTTGCTATGATGTACCTGAAAGATGTATGGATTTTGGGAGGATTGCAGAAGTATTTTAGAGTTTGGGGCCATTGGGTGCTCAAAGCTTATGGGCTGTTCTGTGGNAGCCTGGAAGATGGGAATGTTGAGAGAAATCGCAAATGGTAAAATTTCAGAGGGAACTCTGGGAGTCCTTCAAAAACTCTATCAGGGCCATTTGCATGATAATTTGAAATAAGAATCCATGATTTGTAGTCAGCTGAATTGAAGAATCACGATTAACAAGACTGACAAGAGACAGCAGCACTGAAGGGAAAAGTTTGCTTTACTGGAACAACTACTGCTGGTGGCTGGGGTGAGGAGTTGGCTGTGACTGAGAGGAGCCCAGCACGGTTGGGCTGAAATCTTCTGAGAGGTGTTTCCTTGTGTCAGAACACATATGCTGTGGGGAGAGGGGGCAACGCTGCATCTCAAGCTGGAAGACAAACTTGGTGGTGTGGGAATCTCCCACGTGGAGCTGGTTTTGAAGCCATGGAGGAGGCATGGAGAGCAGCCATGGTTTTGGATGGTTGAAGAGGTCAGGAGAAGTCAACAGTAAGGGTGCAGCCTCTGTTACAATGGAGACTCTGGTATATGGAGATGCTAGGAGCAAAGGATGGCTACCAGGGAGAGCAGCGGGTATGGAATGGAGTTGGCCTGAGCTTATGAAACAAACTGTGGATGGCAGAGCCCCAGAAGTGGGACTATCCAAGCTCAGAAGATCATGATGTCTAAGACAACAGATGTTGAGATATTTACACTATTGGATTTTGGGTTTACTTTGACCCGATTATAACTGTGCCATGGTTCTGGCCTCTTGGAATAAGAAAAGTATGTAAGTTATTTTGGATTTTACAGGAACTCACAGCTAAAAGGAGTTTGGATTTTTAAAGGAGATCTTGGACTTTTAAAGTGCTGAGTGTTGTTGTGTGGTGGTGGTGCTTACCTTTAATCCCAGCACTCAGGAGGCAGACGGAGGGGAATCCCTGAGTTGTTTCTGGGCAGAGTGCTTTTGTCAGAGTAATAGGAAGCAGAATAGAACAATGTGTTTGGTTTAAACATATATGCATGGTATTTCAATAAATATCACTATCCTTTTAAAGATTGTGTGGGTTTTCCAAATATTCCAGAGACTTTTTTTTTTAAATGCAGTGGCTTCAGTTTGTGATGTTTGGAGCCAGGTATTTATTTGGGAAAATGCTGGCATTTTATACTTTCTGTTGCTAAGTATTCACACTAATGGTGTGAATGATAGCATCATTTCTCCTGAGTGAGCTGCTCTCAGCACAGTCCAAGCCCTGAGCTAAGGCACTCTCTATGAAGGAATCCCAAGCAGATGTGTTTGAGGAGTAGGGAACATTACACGATGCAAAGCCGGTGCAGAGCTCCCAAAGGAAACTTGCTTCTACAAACTAATGAGTAAAGAAATTCATGAAACTTTCTAATTCCCAGCTGCTGGCATGATATAATATCTTTCCATTAATGATTTTTGGGGAAGAAATACTAGGAGGTCAAAGTTCATAGTGACTTACAGAAGGTCAAGCAGCCAGGATCAGAGCCTGTAGGACCTACTGCTTATGGCTTGTTTCTTTTTGAGACACTGTCTCAGATAAGCCTGGGCTTGTCTGGGATTCATTATGCTGCCCACACTAAGCTAATCTTGAACTCATGGCAATCCCCCTGTCTTGACCTTCTTGATGTTGGTAGGAACCATTCCACCTGGCTCTCTAGGCTCTACCTGTATTTTCAAGGCAGGCAATGAACAAACTCATTATGGAGGTTAAAAGGGGTTCTATTGCCACAGAATAAACCAGTGACTCATTTGATCNGGTGCTAATTGGTCACTCTTTAGAGGATTTGTTTTACAGTAGAGCTTTCACGTGGGTGTCACTGGAAGGAGTGTGACCTTGCAGGTGACAGATGTGCCATGACAGCAGTGGAGGAGGGGCAGAGGGTCTTGGGAAACTGTGGCCTTCTGCCTCTGGTAGCCTGGTTTTTATCTGAGCATATTATAGATGTGGTGTAGCTTTACAAGTGTGAAATGGGAAGGATCCACGGCCTTAAACTGCTGTCAAAGGGGATCTGCCTCAGTGTTCCGGGCCTGTATCAGACCATTTCCTGAAAGAGACTGAGATGGACAAGGAACTCAAAGTGTCAGAGCCACGTTCAACACAATCCAAGACAGACAGCTACAAAAGGTAAAACGAAAGCTTAAGCCAATGAAAAGTGTTTTCCAGGGCTCAAAGTTTCCCAAGACTTCACACATAGGGACAGAAACAAAGCACCTTATCATCTGTCATGATGATGGCTTCATGTAACTATGAGCTAGAAGAGGCTGGGCACAGGAATCAGTTGATAAGCTGGAAGATTTCTTCTGTGGTGACTTCTCATTTAGTCAAATATCCTTGTTTTAGGGTCACAGAGACAAGGAATTTTTGTTTTACTTTGTGCCTCTCCTAAGTTTAAGTGACTTTAGGTTAGTCACTATTTATTTATTTAATGGCTGTGTGGTCTGTGGGAAAAAGCAGAACTCTTTACACTTGAGATTTCACTTTGATTTTATCCTTCTAAAGGACCATGCTTTAAATAAGTGGTTCTCAACCTGTGGGTCTTGACCCCTTAGGGGTCAAAAGACCCTTTCATAGGGGTAGCATATCAGATATTTACATTATGCATATCCTGCATATCAGATATTTACATTATGATTCATAACAGTAGAAAATTACAGTTATGAAGTAGCAACAACAGTATTCAACAGCATTAGGAAGGTTGAGAACCATGGCTTAAATGTAACAAAGGACCTGTAATTGAGCTTTTGAATCTCTAGGACTCCTTTTCAATATTACATACAAGTGGACATATGAAGAATGCCTTCAGCAGGGCATCAGGCTCTTTCCCAGAGGGCAGTGAGTTGGGGGAAAGTCAGCAACAAACAAGTCCAAACTCTGGCCTGTGTTGGTAAAAGTACAGAATCGGAAATGTCCGTGGGTGATAAAAGTACAGAGGTGGAAACATCCGTGGACAGTAAAAGTACAGAGGTGGAAACATCCATGGATAGTAAAATACAGAGGTGGAAACATCCGTGGACAGTAAAAGTACAGAGGTGGAAACATCTGTGGATGGCTGAGACACTACTGAGTAACTGTCAGCTTTCTGGCTACTGATACACTTGTGGATAAGGACAGAAGTCAGATGAGCATAGTAGAATACAAACAAAGGGAGGGGACTAGAAACAACTGACTGCTTAGATTGATGCCATGGCTGCTGTTCTGAGCTAGTTGACCTCCAAACCTGTTACGAGTCTGTATCTAAGTTTGTAATTCATTCAACAGTTTTTACCATTGATATCCAAGCTTTCTACATTTTCTTACTCAGTGGATTCTGCTATAACATTCTTGACAAACTGAAGAAATGTTAGAGACTAAAGGTTACTTTTTAATCACTTATACCAATGCCCTTCTTTGAAACCTCTAGTAAGACAGCAGGTTTGATAAGGAGGTAAGAGGCACCTATAGGGACAGTTACAGCTATGCAACAAAATCTGGATAGCAAGATTCAGGCTAGAACTAGAGATGATCAAGGACCCGCCTGTCAGCCCACTGTACACAGCCACTGGGGCATTTTCATAGAATGAGCATCTGGTTCAGAGCTAGAAGGCTGCTTGAGACATCTGGCATGTGTACACAGACCTCATGAATGATAAGAATGGTAAGTTAGTCAGTGGAGAGACATGGTTCAAACTTTACAAATATGTTAAGATTATCAGCATTAAGGAGCTTTTAAGAGAGCACTGATTGCTCTTCTAGAACACTCAGGTGTGGTAATATTTTGTGTGTGCTCTAACAAATAAAACTTGCCTGAAGATCAGAGGGCAAAGCCAGCCACTAGATAGCCATTAGAGGCCAGTCAGTGGTGGCAAACACTTTTAATTCCAGCACTTGGGATCTCATGCCTTTGCTCCTAGTACTTGGGAGGCACACATGCCTTTAATCCCAGCACTAAGGAGGTTGAGACAGGAAGTGATACGGCTGGGCAGAGAAAAGAATATAAGGCAGGAGGAGACAAAAGCTCAGTCTTTTTAGCCAAGGAGTTGGTGAGGTGAGAAGTGGCTGTGGCTTGTTCTTTTGTCTCTCTGATCTTATAGCTTTTACCCCANTATCTGGCTCTGGGTTTTTATTAAGACCGATCAGGATTCAAGCTACATCTGGAGTCCAACTAGTGGGGCATGAATTCACAAAAACGCTACTTGCCTGTGACTTTGCAACCACCAGCTTAGGCTGGAGCTACCCCACAAGCTAAGGAGGTAGCCAGAGTTAACAGAAGTTAGACACTTTTGCATGTTCTCCCATGCAGATGGCTGGCTCTTTGGTTCTGCCCTCTCCTGGTGGGTTGTGGTTTTCCCTCAACCTCCTCCTCAGGCTGCTGTCACACTAGGTAGCTGCCTCACTTCACCATCATCTGAATCATCATTGTCAGCAGATTTGGTGAGTCACTGGGATTTATTAAGGGGGGTATTAGTAAAAAAATAGGAGAGAGAGTCCCCCCCCACATTAAAAAAGGGGAAACACTATTACAATGGAGGAAGTTAGGTCTCTGTTTGATAACATGATAGATGGTTTGAAAATGGAGCAATTAAATGAGAAGATAATTAATATAGATGGGATTTATGTAATGTCAATTACATATTTTGTATGATAGCCATTGGAAATGATACATAAGCAATTTCCTCANTCTATAGTTTACCATTACATAGATGACATCTTACTAGGTGATTCAAATGTAGATACTTTAGAAAGAACGTTTGAAGAAGTAAAGAAAATTTTGCCTAGTTGGGGATTACAAATTGCTCCTTAAAAAATACAAAGAGGAGACTCTACTAATTATTTAGGATATAAAATAGGTCTACAAAAAATTAGATCCCAAAAGGTGCAAATTAGGAGAGATAGACTGTAGACTGTTAATGACTTTCAAAGATTGCTAGGAGACATTTCCTATCTATGGCCCACTATTGGAGTAGNAAAATTAAGAACTGATTAATTTGTTCAAAACCTTAGAAGGTGACAAGGACTTAAATAGTCCAAGAGAATTATCAGTTTAAGCTGAGAGAGAATTGGCTTTGGTGGAAAAAAAATTANAGGATGCACATGTGGATTGAGTGGATCCAGTGCTTGATTGCATCCTGGTTATTTTACCCTCTATGCATTCTCCTATAGGAATATTAATGCAGAGGGAAGATACTATCTTAGAATGGATCACTTTACCACATAAACAGAGTAAAAAATTAAAAACTTATATGGAAAAGGTCTCTGGGTTGATTCTAAAAGGAAAATTGAGACTTCGTCAATTAGTAGGAATAGACCCAGGAGAAATTGTTGTACCTTTAACTAAGGATGACATTGACAAATTATGGGCAGAAAGTGAACCTTGGCAGGAAATTTTTTTGAGCAGTTAACAACAAATATCCAAAAAGCAAGAGAATTCAATTTACAAAGAGAACTGACTGGATTCTTCCCACATTATACAGGGAACACCAATATCTGGGGCCCCTACATTTTATACTGATGCAAACAAATCAGGAAACACAGGTTATAAATCAGGAAATTTAAGAAAATGGCTCAAAGTTCTTATGACTGTATCCAAAAAGTCAGAATTATATACTATTCTGATGGTATTAATGGATTTTTACAGAACCTCTTAACATAGTTACTGACTCAGTATGCAGAAAGAGTTGTTTTACACATTGAAACTGCTGAGTTTATTCCTGATGAGTCAGAATTAACTTTGTGATTTATTCAGTGACAAGAAATAGTCAGGAATAGAAATCATCCCTTATATATAACACACATCCGATCCCATACAGGTCTGCCAGGCCCTTTAGCACAAGGTAATGATGAAATTGACCAACTATTGATAGGAAATGTGCTGGAGGCCTCAGAATTTCATAAAAATCACCATGTCAATAGCTAAGGTTTGAAAAAGGATTTTTCCATCACTTGGCAACAAGCTAAGGAAATGTCCTACTTGTTCTTTATATAACCAAACTCCACTACCTGCAGGAAGTAAACCAAAGGGTACTCAAAGGAATGGAATTTAGCAGATGGATGTATTTCATTTTGTACAATTTGGAAAATTAAAATATGTACACTGCACCATTGATACCTATTCAGGATTTCAATGGGTAACTGCTTTGAGTTCTGAAAAAGCTGATTCTGCAATCGCACATTTACTAGAAGTTATGGCCATCATGGATATTCCCATACAAATTAAGACTCACAATGCTCCAGCATATGTCTCTAGTAAAATGAAACAGTTTTTTGCTTATTACAACATAAAACATATTACAGGTATACCACACAGCCCCACAGGCCAAGCAGGTATAGAAAGAGCAAATCGAACTCTAAAGGATATACTAAATAAATAGAAAGTGGTGATAAAGACCCCCAGAAATAGATTGCATAATGCTCTATTAACTTTGATTTTTCTCAATGCTAATGAGAAAAGAACGACAGCTGTGGAGGGACATTGGGTAATAGAAAAAACTACAGAATTAAATCAGCTTATATACTTTAAAGATGTGTTGACCTCAGAATGAAAACCAGGGTATGTGTTAGGATGGGGAAGAGGTTTTGCTTTTGTTTCCTCAGGAAAAGAAAAGCTATAGATACCATCAACATTGATAAAGGTTAGAGTTGAACAAGAGAGCCTTCTTAATTAGAAGAGACGATAGTTTATCAAACTGCATGGCTGTTCAATCTAAACTAACTGTAAGACTTACAAATACTTTTCAATTGCTCAGGTATAACTTGCCAAAAGGGAACCTCCCCAAAGTTAGGGTTGGGGAAGGGTTTTGTTTTTATCATGGTATTAATGGTCATATAGAGTACTAACTAATTTTAGAGAAAAGCTTTATTTAGCTTCCTGTATATGATTTCAGGTTTGAGTCTCTATCAAGTAACTAGGAATTAAGGTTTTGTACTCTGCATGTNCATAATAAATATTGATCCTTTAGCCTCTTTGAGATCTGCTTCATATGACATTTAAAATGTTCAAGTTTTCAGCAGTGAACCATGACCACACCTAACATAACCTTTGAAGTCACAAAAAAGATGGTGGGGTCCCCTGATGACGATTCCACCAGGACTATGATAACACCCCCTAAGCTGAAAAACACCACCTAAAGATCAGCTTCAGACTACAAACAACCCAAATTTTTCTTTTCAGGATCCCCTAAAGATGCTGTTGCCCCCAGACAGTAGGAAGTAATTATAAGAATATGACCCCCACATTCCCAAGAGGTGGGGTGGGTGGTTTTTGGTCATTCACTGGATTATGAATATTTGTCATTGTTTAAGGTGGTTGGTTACAAGTTGTTATTGGTAATGGTCAGGAAAAAAGCTGAACAAAGGAGATTAGATTCAGAGTTCTTGTTTTGAAAAGAAAAAAGGGGTATATAGAAATGATAGGATAAAGGGTAGATTATTGAATCTACTCTGAAAAAAGATGGATACAGATATGATATGATAAAAAGATAGATTATTGAATCTACTTTTAAAAAGAAACTCCTTGTTTTAAATATTTTACATTGATGTGGATCTTTGTATATTGATACAAAGTTGAGATTATTTTTTAGAACATACCATACATTCGTTTCTAATCTTGTTCAAGGTATTGTACCTATGCATCTCATTTAACAATGTAATACAAATTGCTAGTCCTTGAAAGTTATTATTACAAACTATTTAGGATAATAAGGAAATGCAGGTTAGTAATTAGCCACTACAATCAAACTTGTAGTCATATTAGGTATGTTTTTGAGGTCAAACAGATATATTTTAGATAGACAGGTCATCTTCAAACACTTCAGAGATCTACAGAATATGGCATTTAAGATGTTTTAATAACATAGGTTCTTTTTTTTTATGACAATGAGACATGTTTGCTCTTGGCAGCACCAATCTACAGAGAGGATGATGAGCATTGAAGAAACTCTTTATGGAGTTTACTTTCTTTGTGGCAAAAATTAGCCACTGGGCAAGAATGTGTCCTTGCCTTGACTGCTGACAGTGTGCTGTCCAAATGGACAAGTAGGACACAAAAGAAAGGAATGCTGAACCTTGCCAAGACAAGGTTGGACAGCCCTTCAGAATAT
>LZPO01087625.1:0-10349 GCA_001675575.1 Neotoma lepida | reverse complement strand
GGAAAGGCCTTACTGAATTCCTCAGCAGGAGCAGGCACGAAGAGTGACTGGCTGATCTTTTCCATGCAGGGTATTTGAAGGGCTGCAGACCTTTACCCCACGAGTCCCGCCCACCCCATCAGCCTCCCCCCCATCAGACTTCCCTCAACCCTTCACCCCTCCATCAGCCTCCTCTGAGGCTGGGGACTCGCTTTTGTTTTTCTCTTGTTATGACTGCAAGTCCCAGAGACAATGACAACTTTTATATATTAGCCTCTTGGTTGCATAGTAACTGACTAAAGATGATAGGAAAGCAATTAGATAGAATCCTAAATCATCACGGGCATATGACTCACTGAAAGAATTTATGAAGGGGCTGGGGAGATGGCTAAGTGGGTGAGGCACTTGCTGTGCAATCATGAGGCTCTGAATTGAACCCCCAGAACCCATATAAAGGCAGACACTAGAGCATGTTTCTGGGGTCAGTGCTCCTATGGGGCAATGGGGGACAGAGACTGCTGAGACCCCAGAAGCTCTCTGGCCAGTTGGAGTAGACAACAGCAAGCAACAAAGAGACCCTGCCTCAAACACTGTGGATGGCAAGGACAAGCTTGAGCCTGTCCTCTTAGGCCTACAAGCGTGTGCCAAGCCAGGCACACTCGAGTCATACCCAGATACTTGTGTACTCTCACACATAGACACACAGGTTAAAAAGAACAAAGAGGAAAGTACCCATCTTCAGGACCCACCCAGGAAGTGTCCACTTCCCCCTCAGTAGGACTGGGAAAGATGAGGAATAGGAATCCAGATCACACATCACAGTCTTTGGAAAAGGCTGCTGTACCTGCAAGCGGGGCCAGCAACTCCTGGGATGGTTGCATAAAGGGAGCCAACGTATGTTTTTGTTGTAAAGAGCCACAGTTTAGCCAGGCAGCGATAGCNCACGCCTTTAATCCCAGCACTTGGAAGGCAGAGACAGGTGGATCTCTGTGAGTTTGAGGCCAGGCTGGTCTCAGAGAGAGTTCCAGGACAGCCAGGGCTACACAGAGAAACCTTGCCTTGAAAAATAAATAAATAAATAAATAAATAAATAAATAGATAAATAAATAAATAGCCACAGTTCTATCTTCTGGTAGTTTGCTAGCCTAGAAATGTTAAGTCACACCATATAGGTGGGAAATAGACTGTTTTTTTTTTTAAACAAAAGTGGCTTGCTTATTATTTTATGTGACAGCCATCAGCCATATGTCAATAAGGTAGTTTGAAAGAAAAAGCAAACCAATTGAGATTTTCATTGAAAATTAGTTTGTACCCTCTGGATCAAATCCAGTATCAGGCTGACAAACTGTGAATGCTGAATCTCAACAGAGTGTTTGAAGTCTTGTTCATGTGCATCCCATATTATAAAATACACTTTATTATTAATTAGATAAACCTAACTAATACTTGCAAAATGAAGCAAGCATAATTATGTGGCAATATGATAGGAAATTAGGAGCTAAGAGAAGCTGGTTTATAGTTTTAATTATTATTTTATGTGTGTGGGTGTTTTACCTGCGTGTATATATATGCACTGTGTACATGCTCAGTGTTTATGGAGGTCAGAAGAGGGCATTGAACCCCTGGAACTGTAGTAACTTATGGTTGTGAGCTGCAATATGGGTGTTGGGATTTGAACCCAGGTCTGGAAGAGCAGCCAGTGCTCTTAGCCACTGAGCCATCTCCCTCTAGTGCCAAGAAGCTCGTTTTTGAAATGAAAGTGTGCCATCCAGGAAGGGTTTGTCATTTTAACTTAATACTTAGGCGCTGGCAATGAGTGGGATTATAGGAGCAGATTTCAGTTCTTAGGATACCGTAGTGAGAAAAAGGACTGTTCCACTTCCTTCCTAACGTTCATCAGGACATAAAAAAAATGTTGTACAATGGCATAATAAGAGGAAATGACCACAGTTCTCGATTTTTTGTGGGGCCTGTAGATACTGACTCTTACATAGAATACTGGTTAAAAATGATCNGCAGAAAGCCTGTTACCTGTGAAGCCTGTTAAGGTCACAAGCTGCAGTTCCAGCAGTGACAGTGTGGCAGAACTGGGAGGGAGGAAACCTTTGAGAGGTGGGGCCTAGCTGGATCCTTTTGCTCATTGGGGTGCACCCTGGGAGGGGGTTGTGGGACACCAGTTCTCCCCTTTCCCNCTGTCTTTGTTCTCTAGCTGTGATGTACATGGAATTATTTTATGTGCTTCTATCACTGTGTTTTGGCACAGGCCCAAGGCAAATGGGTCACATCTGAAACTGTGCCACCAAAGACACCTTTCCTCATTCTAAGCTGATCCATCTCAGGTGTTTGTTACAGTAACAGGGAGCCAATGAACAATCCTGAAATAAGGACATTAGGGGAGGGAGGTGGTGGTGGAAAAGAGACGTCCAGAGGATGTTGTTATACTGGGATCCAGAGAAAGAACTGCATTTATTATCATATACTGAGACATAGAAGTAGCATTAAATTGCTAGGCAGTGGTGACTTACACCTTTAATCCCAGCACATGGGAGGCAGAGGCAGGAGGATATCTGTGAATTCTAGACCAGCCTGGTCTACAGAGTGAGTTCCAGGACAGCCAGGGCTATACAGAGAAACCGCCACCCCCCACCCCCAAAGGAACCATTGTTAAATCAATTAAAAATTTGAAGAGAATAAATGCAAATTAAGTCACTTAGTAATACAAAAGCCTTATAAAATTAATTAATATTTTGAAGGTAGTTTATTAAGGACACTGAAGGGAGAAGAGAGCTGTGGAGGAACCACATGCTTCCCTCTTCATTTCTTTTAATTACAGAAGAACTGAGATCCAAGCTAGTGCTATTACGATTTGATACATCTGAGCTTTTTCTTTAAGATATAATTAATTAATCTTTAATACAAAAAGATAATTTTCATTTGTGAGAAATGTACTGAGGTCATAAAAGAACAAAATGTCAATGTCAAAGCCTTTCCCTGCTTTGAACTAGAATTGAATGTTTCTGTCTGTAAAATGTACCCTCCTTGCTGGAAAGCATCTTTCAAAGACAGGCTGTTATTGTCTTGGTGAAGCACATGTCCTTTATCAGTCCTTGTGAAAGTTGGAANTAAAGTGATTAGAGATAGTCTTGGAGAAGAAAAACAAACAATTATTATGCTGCTACATTAAATTGAAAATCTCCAGAGTTATTGGACCAAATCAGTAACTAAATGTCATAGGCAATGACAAGAGAGACCTCATTTTCTGGCTGTCATATTTTAGGGGAGTTGAGAGCTGTGGTTGTCAGTAAATCGGCAACAAAGAAAAATTATGTGTCTTTGCAGTAAGTGGCTGGGAGTGGCTAGATTGTGGGTTCTCAAGAGTGATAGAATCACTGACTAAGTCAATGTGAGTGGTCCTTGGGTGACAGGAATGGTCAAATTCACCATCAGGGCCCTTTCCTATTGCATTTGGACCCCTTTCCAACCTCTTGAGAAAAATCTCCTTATCTTAAGAAAAATGAGCATGTTTTACATCAGGCAGTTAACTGGGAAGACTTCCAGGCCCTCCCAGGGTTGTTCTGGTCTCTGATAATTGGAATTTGGTAGCGCTGTTGTCTTTGAGAGGCTGATATCAAATGCTTCCTATTGAGCTGGTTCCCCATTTGAGCAGTACTGCTGTCTTTCCAAGCCTCTCTGTGGTGTAGCCATCAACAGGGTTGCTCTAGAATAATACAGCAAAAGCCAGGCAATTCAACACCACATATGTTAAAGAATTACCAGCTTCTCAGGGTACCTGATGTCTTTTGGTTCATACACATGTGGCCACTCAAAATCCAGTCACTTTGCATTTCCTCAAGTCAAAGATTTAAGTTTTAGGTTAGGTTTTGTTCTGTCCCCACTGATGACACTGGAAATCACTGTGACACTTTACTCGAATGGACTCTTCCTTTGGGAGAGTGGGGATGACTGATGGTGCCTGCAGGTGAGAAGCCTTAGACTCAAGCATTTACTGTTGGTGGGGCTTGCTTCTAATTGGCACATTGCTGCTCTAAACTTCGTATGCTAATTGTTAAAATTGATTGCCAATGTTTATAAATAGGGAGAGCTGATAGGATTATAGATTTGTAATTTCTCTTGACTGTTTGGAGCTGGATCATGACTGCCCGTTGTCTGGGTTACCACGTTCCTGACAACTTTCCAATGCCTCTTGTAAATACCAAATTTATTCATGTGCTCATTAGGTGAGGAATCCATAGATCCAACAGGACTTTTGCAATCAGAGCCTTCATTTCCTTTCTGGACCCTCATTCTAGGTATCAGGACTTGAGTAAATCAGATGGACTGTGCCTGCCTCCAGACTGTAATGGGTATATCTTGCCTTGAAGCAGAGCTAGGGCCAGGAAGCATGCATATGAATGGAGACTGATACCTGGGCTGAGGTTCCATATGTATAGACACCCTCTTAGTACCTCATGGGGAGGGCAGCCCTGGATGTAGCTCTGCCTGTGTTTGTGTAGGTAGAGCTGGTTTATACTCATCAAGGTAGACAGCTTACTGGATGGGTCACATGTTTACAAAGGAAAAGGGAATTCACTTAGAATGACCAAGGGTAGACCAAGATCAAGGGCTGTGCCCACCAACTTGTTTCACAGTGCTCCCAATGAGCTCCCATTCCTTAACAGTGCGCCAAGAATTCTCCTCTCCTTGGATACTGGAGAAAGACGCTGACAGCATGGAGACTGACTATGACATGTTTTGATTAAGCCATAAAACTTTCTTTCATATCCATTCTCGATTCACAAGTTAGGGAATTCCTTAGGGATGTCTTACTCTCAGACAAACAGTGTGCATCCAAAACAATGTGCCATTAGGTTGAACATTTCAAAGCTGAGCTATCAAACACATAAATATTTATACTTTCAGCATAGTAATTAAAGTCACTCTCTTAATATCCTTGGGGGAAAAAAACAATCAAATACTGGTGCTGGTGATATGGATAAGACAGATCTCAAAACCAGTTCAATGTACAAGATTTGTGCTTGTGATTCCCTAGGAAAAGACACTGGAGGTTTACTACATTGCTTGTTCTTTAACTCAGCAATTTCTCATTTTTGATGATTTAGCCTGTAGCTGAAANTTTTTGCCTTTCTACTTTTGTAGAAAGTGTGTACATTTTTCTTAGAATTTAGTATTTGGAGCAGGCTTTTGTGTCATTTTAATTTTTGCCCAGTGTTATCAACCTATCTGTATAATAGGGTGTATGTGTTCTTTTTCTGATGCATCAGTTTGGAAACCAGGACCTGCCTTCCCACAGGAAGCAGTGTATCTGTACGAGCCAAGGCCAGGGTAAGATGGAGGGGTGTAATCTCTATGGCCACACCATCCCCCAGACCCCCATGCTCCAAACAGTGCTGCTGTGAGGTAATGCACCAACAATCTCTCTTCCTATGTCTTTGTTTCTACTAAGCTGATTGTTCACCTCTGTCAGCTTGGACCATCCCATCCTAATTCAGGCTTACCCCTCCTACTACCTTGCTTACCAGAGCAGAGTAACAGCAGCATTACTTAAAAAGACATCTCCTGTGTCACATCCATCTGGAATTGTCCTTTATCACTTTGAAGAAATGGCAGCTATAAGGGAATTTGTTTTCCTATGCCTTGTAGATTTCTTCTACCCTGTTTTTAGGCATTTATTTTACCCTCAAAGTATCCTGTCTTGAATTTAATAATTTTCAGTACTGATGGCACTTTCAAGGAGTCTGGGCTGAATGACCATGGAATCTCTCATAGTGCGAGTAATCTGTAGTGGAACATTATCAAGAATTAAATGCACTCAGAAGCCTAGCATCTCTGGTAAGCTGGTAAGAACTGCAGCAAAGAGTGCTTTACAGAAGTCACATGACCTACAAATGGCAAGAGTACCTTTGTGCAACATTTGGCCTATACTCCAACAGCTTTGGTTGATTAGAACAAAATTTAATTTGCAATAATCAGCTGGTGACAAGGAGAGCATGAAATTATGTTGGTATACTGGATTTTTACTTTGTAGTATATTTCCTCATAAATCAGTTATCTTTTTAATTTATCTTCAGGTTACAGTACATATAGCACAGCAAACCTTTTTTTGTTAAAAATCACTCTGTAGGGAAGAAAGGCAATTAGATGTTAACCAAGCAAGCACTGTCTCCCTCCTGGCCACTCGCTCAAGGAGAAGGCATAATTTAAGGTGTTTTATTTCTTTGGGTCAAGTGGTATGCCATGGATTTTGGAAGACAAATGGCACCTTGCAGCAAAACCTCCATCCAGTGCAAGATATATAGTGGTCTCTGCTGGTGAAGTCTGATGATTCGTCTGATTTGCTGTTTGAAATGACTGCCCTTGCTCAAAGGCTAGTTTCTATGGGACTCAAAAAGAAAACGATATTTAGTCCAAGTAATAAATCTTATGCTTTCTATTCACCCACAGCCTGTGATTAGCAGGTGGCCTTTAAAAAATTCCGATGTTCTATGTGAACACATATGGAAGAATGAGGGAGTGACATTCATCAATGATTTGTCTTTGATTTGTCTCTGAGAGTGGGCATAGTGTCTTAAAGCGGAATTTGGAGCTGATAATAGAATAAAATTGAAGACTGGCACCAGAGACGAGTCCACCTTGGCACTGTCACTAACTGACCATGGTTATTAGGCAATCTATTATTCCTTGGGCCTCAGTTTCCTTATCTGTAATGAAAAGGGCTCATGTGACTAAGGTCACTCCTAATTTTAGAATTGAGTCTGTAGAAGGGAGTTCAGGTGGCCGAGGAGACAGGCCAGTGGCCTTGTGGGACAGAGAGCGAGGCAGAGCACGGCTGGAGTTGCTGCTTCTGTGATTGACAAGATAAAGCAAGGTGAGATCTTAGGGAAAAAGGTCTATATGCCACACCATTCAGTGTTGAGGTTATAAACCCATATGTGATTGCAATAGGCATACCCCTAGAAAAAGAACTCTCCACTGGGACTTCATAGTGAAGAGAAGCCAATAAGAAAATAGTATGAGTACATGGGCTGACTTTGAAATATATGTCTTTGGTGGATTCTTTTTGAAGCCAAGAAAATAGCTGTAAAGGGAATAATTACTTCTAATTTATCTGTTTCATAAGCTTAGAGCTATATGAATTATGTTTTCTCAGTGTGAGAGCTATAATTCCCCATATAGGGTGGTAGGTGTATTGTTACCTTTTATCAGGCACAACAATGAAAGTTAATTTTCCATCCTGGTTTCCTTATTACAGTATAAAAATGCTATAGTTTTTTTGTTTGTAAACACAATGAGAAACATTTTCAAAAGGCATATTTTCCATTATTATAATGTTTTCCTCATAACAAGCATGTACCAAAGAGCACAGAACAGACACATCTTGAATCAGCCCCAGGCTTTTCTAGAAAATTTTAATGACTGCATTTAAAATGTAGGCCTCAAAGCCTGGATTAGTGGGGTTGAAAAGCTGCATTTTGGACAATAGTTACTTGTAGAACATCTAGCTTGTTTCTTTCCCCACATAACACAGAAACCAATTTTCCATTTGTTTCTAGTCCTCACTTACTGCCCAGCTCTTGCTGCCCACCTCAGTACGCACCTCCACATAGCACCTTTCTTCTCACAGTGAGGTTCACCTGCCCATTGCGGGCTGCATGGTGCATAAGGTCGATGACGTAGCGGTGGGTCTTGCCAGCCACTGGGATCCCATCCACATAGACAAGCTCATCTCCTGGGTGCAGACGGCCATCTCTGTCGGCTGAGCCCATGGCAATGACGGCTCCAATCAAAATCTAGAGAAATGAGGAGAGGGCATTCACATATGTACACAGGGGCATGCACTTGAAAAGTAGATGCTGAGAGGTGGGACAGATGTCCTTCCAGGTACTCTTTTGCATTGTCTACTGCTCACAGAGAACAGTACCTTGNACTTACTGCTGGTTTCCATCAAGTGTCCCATAGGGAGCACTTGCTGACTGTCTTGTAATTGTCAGCCTTAAGGAGAATTACAACTCAAAATACACCTATGCTAGTTGGCTACCACACACGACCTCTGCAATGAAATACTGTGGAGACTGAGTCCTGATACCAGTTCTTAACTGTCTAGCCTTGAATACAGCTTCTTAAGCTTTGCAAGTCTCGCTTTCTTAGCTTACAAAATGAGTGATAATAGGGCCAGTTCATAGGATTGCTGGGGAGGCCAATGAGAAAATTTAACTTTTGCATGACATTGTATGTGCGCAAATGTCAGGGGAAACCACTTGTTGTCCGCGATTAAACTCTGACAGAGGTTCATTTTTTTCCCCTTGCTTGTTTACTTTGAGACATTGGAGGGGTAAAGCAAAAAGCAAACAAAACAATATTGTTCTCTGGCTAGTTGGGTTACTCAAATATTCTCAGCTGAACCTTCTCCAAATTCTTGTTTCATTCACTGAGGGTTTCCTTAGAACACTGTCTTCCTCAGCACAAATAAAATCATTCCCAGCTCCATGTCTACTCCAACGCTTCTGTGGTAGATACAGCACCACTGTGCCAGGAAGACAGGAAGTGTGCTTTCATGTGCATTCTGGAACTCAAGATATTATTATAATACCCCAAACTAGGACCATGATGAAAAGTAGTATATATGACTCCCAAGAACCCACTCTTTACTTAGTGACTGTAAGTAAGGCCTTTTGTTCTTCCTCAGAGGAAAGAAAATGGTGCTTAGTATGTCAGTTTTGCTGTTTAATCTACAAACAAATTTCTCCAAGCCACGCACAACAGGTCTCTTTTTTCTTTTGCCAGTATCTGAGCTCTATGGCTCCTGAAGGCAGCGGTTTTATCAGCCTGACAATATTACATAGGCCTCACTCCAGGTTTTAAATCCTTATAAAGCGATCTTTTGCTCAAAAATTGATTTCTTTCAGGCATAATAATTTCTTTCAAGTCTCAGATCTGTAGATGCCAGATAGCTTGTAGAATAGCCCCAACCTGACCTGCATGTCTTCAGGCTTGGTACCAGAATGGATGCTCTTGAACTTAGTCCTATTCCTCATGTCTGTCAACACGGCAACTGGATCTGAATGTACAGACCTCTTAGGTATAGGCAACACTACAGTTTGAAGGATGTCATAGCTTTACACTTTGCACAGAGGAATGATCATTTCCTACAGTATTGCCACCGTCTTCTAGTCCTGGAGGGGGTGGTGTGAGAAATAGCATTGCTTCCATGATGAATTGCTTCCACTGTTCTGACCAGCCACTTATTTCTGCTATCACGGGAAGACTTTGCACTTCCTGTTCTTTTCCTTGAACCTGCTGTACCTACTTGCCATAGTATAGAAGTTGGATACGCTTCTGACAATCTATTTCCCCTTATTGTCATGCCAACCTGAATGTTTGAATTTCTTTCTAAAGATATTCCAGTTTGCTCTTCAAAAGGCTCAGCCCACTATGGAGCGTTTCAAAGGTTTGCTGAGTGCTTTGTGCAAAAGCCAGTTAAAATAAGTGTTTGTTTCTCCACTGCTCTATGAAAGCTGCAGTTAGTAGGATTTGCCCAAAGAAAATGCTTCAACCTCTAAATTTCCTGTATAAGGAAGTAGGAAAGTTTATAACTAGTTTTAAAGAAAAGTTTTTGAACTTTTTGGCTGGCTAATTACCAACTCTAACGCAAAATTCTGCTTCTAACTTGTGAAAGGTTACAGCTGTGAGAGTCTACAGTTACAACAGGGCCTTATACAAACATAGGAAAGATAAGTTACACATTGGAAAATTCCTGTTTCTCTCTTGTTGTGGGGAAAAATGCAAGGATGTACACATAGTATTGATGCTGCATTCTCTGTTGCTGGTTTGATGTCATTCATTAAAGGAAAATCCTTGTCAAACACTGCTTTCTTGTCATATTGCTGTGATAACAGTATTCTCTTTATTTCTTCCTTTCAACAAATATTCACTTAGGAGTACAGGGATGATACTATAGAATGCCAGGAATCCACAGTGAAAATAATATTAATCCTCACCTTATGGAGCCACCACTCTTGTGGTGTGTAAAATATATGCAACTTAAATAGTATGTTAGAAGACATGTACAATGGGAAAAACAGCAGGTGTGTGGAGGGGTCAACCATGNGGCCAAGGCAATGTTAGGGCTGGTTAGAGTAGACATCATTGAAAAGTTGACACTTTGAAGTGTCAAATGATGATGAAGTGCACTGAACACATTTCCCTCCATTTTCGTTAATTCTTTGAGAATTTCATACCATGTATTTTGAGTGTATTCATTCTTCCCCTAATACCCTTCCCAGATCACCCTATGTTCCCTTCCTACCAACCTTTTTGTTCTTTATTTCTTCCTACACTCATTAAGAACAACT